>VXCM01000199.1:0-28399 GCA_014773175.1 Lucifuga dentata
TGTGTGTGTGTGTGGTCTCATGTCCGGCCAATCACAGTATTTGACTATTTGACTCCTGCTTGTTAATTAAGCTTTACAGGCTTTTAGGACTGTAATGTTTCTGAGAGAGTTTGCAAAAACTCCACTTGGTTTACTGCTGAAAAGTCCCAGATACAATACTCTGTCTCTGAGAGAGAGAGAGAGAGAGAGAGAGAGAGAGAGAGATATTACCCTCAGGGTGCCTCTATTTTTTACCTCTTTGCACTACTTCATTCTGAAGTAGCTAAATCTATGTTTGTGTGTATGTGTGTGTCTGCTCATGTGTATTACTGACTACATGTGTGTGTGTGTGTGTTTGTATGTATGCGTGTAGCCTTGGGCTGTTGAGGTGTGCTGGACAGAGACCTAAAGAGTGCTTTTATGGGGAAATCTTCCCTGCAGCAAGGTCGCTCCTTCTCTCTATCTTTCTTTCTCTCTCTCTCCCCCTCTGGATTTACATCCCTCGCTCTACTCTCTCCATCAATCTGTCTCAGTCCACAACTTTGCCAGGGAAACACTCATATACATATACATATTTCCATGTTTCTCACACACACATACACGCAAGCACGCACACACACACACACACATTTATTCACAGACCAAAGGCACGTGCACATGAATGAATTTTTTGCAGGCCAGTCTCTGGTGTAGCGAGTGGCTGTAACTTCTGAATATAAAGTGGAGTGTATAACTGTCATGAAAAGTGTGTGTGTGTGTGTTTCAGTAAGTCTACTCGTGTGTATGTGACTGTGACTGTGTCGGTCTGCTGGGTAATGGCACTGGTTATATTATATAGAAATGCTGTCTTTTGTTAGAGTACAAAACATGTCACTTATTGTACATCTCTCACACACACACACACACACACACACTTACAGTCACACATTTAAAAGCTGCAAAATTATGCACCCTGAAGTATATGTTGTCCCTTTGTGTTTCATATACTGTGAACACACAAATCATATTTCATTTTCAATAGCATATACACAGAGGACATGCTGTCCTTGTAACACACACACATTCGCACACCACACACATACACACAGCATTGTATGGCATGGTGTATGTGGGTCTAAATTGCAGGACAGTGTTACCATAATTCCACTGCTCTCCCACTGTGAACAGAGAAGCCCCATTGCCATGATTTTACCTTTGATTCTTTTACACACACACTCACACACACACACTCCTCAGTTGGATGCACATCAATCATAGCTCCAGCTTCACCTGTCATTGTCTTTGTTGTTGCTTATACAAACATCCCAGTTTTGGTCCACAGAGGAAAGACCCCAATCAGGATTTACATTCACAGCATAACACCTTTTTGCTCCCACACTCACTCACTCCCACTGGGGAGGTAAAAAAAAAACAAACAAAAATCACAATGGACAGTGTAGTTTCACTACAGTAAGTTAGAGGTGCTGAAGAAAAGAAATAGATATGGGTTCTTTGTGGAGGAAGTTATTTACTGTATATACTCGACAATAAGCCGATCTGGACTCCGATTTTGACCCGCAAATTTAGATTTTTAAAGAAACCCATGTATAAGCCAACCCCCTGATGTTTCATCATTTTATTTGCTGAGCAAATTACCTGTTTTTCTGGGTATTGTCATAGTATTCCTCAGATTTTCTGGAAATAATCCACATACCAGTAAACATGATATTTATTTCAGCAGCTGATTATTGAAACTGACCAATCACAACAGCACTTACTGGCTGCTACAAAATGTGCTGGATAAGTTGTTTATTCAGGAAATACATCATTCTAAGGTATGATTTAAACTATTTTACATGGGTAGTGGTAATGGGTAATATNGAAATACATCATTCTAAGGTATGATTTAAACTATTTTACATGGGTAGTGGTAATGGGTAATATTTCTACCCCTGGAAATTTCATTCTCTGGGATCCAATTTGAATTACTCTTTTATAAGCCAATCCCCAATTTCCGTTGTGAAATTTGGTTAAAAAAAAAACAAACAAAAAAAAACTCAGCTTATACTCGAGTATATATGGTAATTTATGAGCAATGTAAATGAGACGAATGGGCAGAAAGTATCTACAGTTTTAGCTGTGAGAGAGAAAAGCAAAGAGCAGAATTGTTGAATTAGAACAATCAAGTCAGAAGGAGGGACAGGTGAAGTGTGTGTGTGTGCGTGTGCGTGTGTGTGTGTGTGTGTGTGTGATGAGCCTGCATAAACACGCACTGTGCTGAATGCTGATCAGGGACAATAAAACCTCCATTAAAGATTTATTCTGGAGAGACAGAAAAAGGGAGGGTTGGATGATAGAAAGAGGAAGATGGGAGGTGGAGGGTGGTAGGAGGTGGTATGGGGGGGTTTGAGGAGTTGGGTTGTGTCTCAGAGTGGATTATACCAAAGACAGCAAACTCCACCCATCACTCGGAGACACACGCAGGTGCTCCGACTGTGCATTTTAATAGCGCTGTCACCTCCAGCTATAATACCAGACAATGGCCCGTTGAGCAGACACTCGTCTTCAGAAGTGTCTTTTCTCCTTCCTGACAGGCTCAAGCGAGAGCTAACTGGGTAGCTCACTACAATTATAGATCCCATCTGCGTAGCCATATAGCTAAAGCAAACCTTAGCACAACAAGCCCAAGGCCTCCTCTGTCAAAATGTCACCTGGACTGGGTTGCGCTCCAGGCGAGACACCCAAGCGCTTTTTAGTTAATATCTACAATAGGATTGCAATGNGGAGAAAATGAAATGACATTGGGAAAAAGTAATTTCATTCACCGCCCCTTCCTCCAATGAAGTGTGCTGTCAGCTTTATCTCAGAAATCCAACCCCCTACCCTCCTCCTCGACAAGGCCCCTCTTTCATCCTGTTTAGGAAGATTGAGATTCAGAGTTGATGCTGATGACATTTGAGCAGGAACTCTTCTGTTTCACTCACCGAGAACTGACCGACTTACAGACGGGTGAGCTGCTGCTAAATGGGTGGAGAAAAAGGAGGATGTTGGGGTTGACAGGAAAAGCAAGCTGGAAATGGAAAATGGGAGTGATTTAGCGCAGAGGAAGGAAAGAACGAGGGGAATCAAGAGTGGATGGAGGTGGGAAAGTGACAGGGTGAATAGGAGGTGGCGGTGAAGGAACGGAAAATAGTAGTAGGAGGAAGTGAGGAAGAGGAAATAAGCAATACAAAGGGAGTACAATACAACAGCGGGTACCAAAGGGCAGTTGGAACAGCAGAATTGAAACATTTACTCCGAAATCAGCCAGGTCTCAGAGGCGGCCTGCATTTTAATAAAGGAGAGCAAGTGAATCAATAGACGGATCCCCATGTAGGCTGCCAAGATTAGTGTGTATGTATGTCTGTGTGTGCAAGTGTGCTTGGGAATGTGATTATCAGTGTGTTTGAGAATACTGTGACAAGGATAATTATGTTTGATTACTAAAGATCCCAGTGAGGGTTGGTATTATCAGCCACCGTGCTCCTTTGGTATTTTCCTAAGCCTTGATGGTGAGCCGCCTTTACTCTGTTTTTTTTTCTGGTAGCCTTGTCTTATTCTTTTCCTATTGGACCTGTTAAACAGGAAGGTCTGCCGAGCAAATAGAAAGTTTGAAATGATGTCTATGATTCACAGAGGCCATTTCCACACACCAAGGCTACTCTGCTGCAGTGGAAAGAGGCTAAGGTAAGACTGGTTCCGCACAGCCCTATAATAAGAAATCATAAATATAAACTGAATGTATGTTTTACAATCTGCTTGCCGGGGGATGCTGTAAAAGCACAATGCTCTGGATTAAAAACAGTGTCAAATGGAATTAATTAAAGTACATATAAAACAAAATAAAATAAAATACAAGAGGTAAAAAAAAATAAAAGATCACAGCGATTAAAGGAAGACAACACATTAGACAACTACTTGACCAGTGCAAGTCTGCTCAAGTAGTTTTAAGAATTGAATATAAAAGATGATTCTGATTCTGTAAGATGTTTCTCCTCAGGCAGAACCTTCCAATTCTACAAGACCCTTCTGGCATTCGTGCGACTTCAGACATTATAATGGCTATAGAGGCCATGCCAGTAGATTAGCAGTAAGGCTACATGGACGTTACAGCTGTTAATGCTCAATTCTGATTCTTTTAGTCAGATATGATTTTTTTGTCTTGAAGGTTTATAGTGACCTGTATGTGTTCCCCTAGTTTATCATGGATGGAAGCTTCTCCATATCAAACAAATTTGAAATATTGTTGTCTTTTCACTGACCCCTTGCACTGTTGTAGCTGTCCTCCATATTTATTTTTACAGGCATGGGTACCAACACTGAATGATGGTGACAGTGATATGCACCAGAGGAGTGAGATGTAAAAAACACATGGATTTTGACCATTTACACATAGCCAGAGATCAGATATGAGTCACATCTAGGCCCAAAAGGAGGTTGAGATCATACAGCAGTATAAATATCTGAGCACTATTCTTGACAACAAACTAACATTTCAAGAAAATACAGAGATTGTCATAAAAAAGTGCTATCAAAGACAATACTTGCTCTGAAAACTGTATTCATTTGGAGTGAATAGGACCATAATTGTCTCCTTTTATAGCTGTTTTATTGAAACATTCTAACTTTTTCATTCATCTGCTGGTATCAGTCCTTAAATATTCAAAACAAGAAGAGCCTCCACAGCATTGTCAACATCTGCTGTAAAATCACCTGTAATAAACTAAGAAGCATCTCTTCATTTCACCAAATTCATAATGCCCAAAAAGCCAAATCCATCCTCTCAGACCCTTCACACATCCTCAACTCCTCCTTTGAATGGCTTCCCTCTGGAAGACACCTTCGGAGCATCACACTTGACAGTCCGAAGGAGAAAGTCATTTGTTCCTGAGGCAGTTTACCTCCTTAACCTCATTATTTCACTTTTAACTTTAATGTCTGTTTTTAATGTCTGTTTATATACGCCTGCCATTCTTAATTGCCCTTTGGGGACAAATAAAGTTAATTGAATTGAATTGAATTGAATTGAAAACTGATGTTTAAAAAAATCTCATTTGGTTTGTTCACACTGCTCAGAAGAAAACAGATCTGTGTCAAAAGTAGGCAAAAAAAAAAAAAAAATCANAAAAAAAAAAAAAAAATCTGATCTGGGCCACTTCAGCCTTAATGTGAGCATATCATGTGGCTGTGCAGTGGCTCATAAGGGGTTAACAAATCTTTTCTATAGCTTGGAGCTAGACAGAAATGTACGATATTAAATTGAATTTAGAATTAAACAGCAAGCCAATGGAGTAGCTGAGATTTGGGTAGTATGATGTCATTTGTATGCACCAATCAGGAGCCGAGCTGCTGCATTTTGGACCATTTGGAGACGAGAAACAAACTTTTACCCAAAACACTTAGGGAAGAGTTTTATATTTCTAGTCAAAATTAATACACAGTTTATTTGGTCTTGGTCATTGGATAAAAGAAATGGCTTTGGCAATGCTTCTGAAAACAGCGGAAAAAAGAGCTACTTTGATGTGATTCAAGATGTGTGTGTGTGTGTGTGTGAGAGAGAGAGAGAGAGATTAAACACACACAGTGAAGGAGGTTTGCATGTGGTTATTAACAGTTTGATCCCATCTATTGTGAGATTACATCTGAACAGGAGCTGGTGCCTGCTGTCCAGCTCTACACACACACACACACACACACACACACACACACACACACACACACACNACTGTGTTGATGTGTGTGTGTGTGTGTGTGTGTGTGTGTGTGTTATCTCCATGGATGGACTCATGTTCTAATAGTGCAATTGGGACCAGAGAGCCATTAGCTTCTGTTGTTTGTTTGTGGAAAAATTTTGTCCAATGTTTTGCAGAAATCCCATCACACACACACACACACACACACACACACACACACACACACACACACAGTAATTGTTAAGGTAAGATGGGATAAGGCTACAGAGTGTGTGTTTTGTGTGTGTGTGTGTTGGATTTTCAGAGATTAATCTCTACCATTCAGAGCTGTTCCTTAATAAAGCACAGGAACAGCATGGTCACAGCATTCATGGCATGCTGTGAGATAAACCTACACACACATGTACATGACCTTGTTAAATGTGTGTAAGACTGTACTGTACTACACACAAACACACACGTGTACACAGCATCAATTCCACTAATTGCCCACCTCTTAACCCACCTCCCCTTACCTGCATGATCAGTCTGTCAGTGTCTCTACGCTGCCCCCTATTGAATGTCATAAATCTGACAACACAGAGCTTTAGCTTCATTTGTATATGATTGATTATTGCTAAACATTTAACTTTAGAGTGTCATTTTCTCACATAGACACTGTTATAATGTCATCTATCACCCAGTATAATGGTAAAGTTAATTAACTTACTGGAATGAACTGAAACCAATGGCGGTCTGGAAGGTAGGAAAAACAATTCTAAAATTACACTCCATTAGTATGTTTTGGAAAATGGTTGTCAAGAATGCAGTGTGTATATAGGTAGTATTTATTGAGCTTAAATCATGCAAAATCACCGGTATTATCCTTTAAGAAAGTTGCCTGTCTATCTGTATTCTTGTTCTTTGGATCTAAGTAAGCATTATACACTTCCCTGCTTGCCCTGTTCAGTCATTCTATTTCTCAAGCAAATAAGGACAGGGTTGCTTGAAACCTGGATAGGGAAACATTCTGAAATACTTCAAGAACACTAAGAATTTGGAACTTGCAATTTGGAACATTCAGCACTGTGGACAGCTCCAAAGTGACTGCAAAAGCTTTCTGGCTGCAGCATGGGAGCTGTCCGCGGTGCTGAACGCTCTTGGCTGAGCAATAGCAGAGCTGAATTTCACAAACTGTGCATTGCACTTGGTATGAAAAGATATACAATGGCTCTCCTGTATGTAATGTCTCTGTATAAATCTACTTCAGCGGGGTGGCATGGCTGCATTGAGAGTAGTAGACTTGTGGTGGTTCATCTTTTTTATTATGTTGTGTGTGTATGTGTGTGTGTGTGTGTCCAATATTGACTTTGAACCCGCTCTTCCTGGTGTGTCTTCCTTATGACAGACCTCAGGTCAGACCTGCTGTTTGGCTCAGATTGGAGACAGCCTCATCTTTTACTCTGTTATCCAGCTCGTTCCTGCTGGGCCTCACACTGTCCTTTACCTCTTGTCTATCTGCCTGTCTCCTGCTCCTCTCCTCTCCTCTAATATTTATCTCTCCATTTCCTCCTTCAGTTCTCCACGTCTCTCCTTGGGGGTAGCATGAATGTCAGTAAGAAGAGATTCCATTTATGCCTGTTGCATTAACTGCAGCCTAATGAATCCTAATGAATAGATCAGAAAATTAGAATGTCCCCTGCCTCGCTTCAACTTTCTCCTTTCTCTCACTTTATTTTTCTGTCCTCTCTCTCTCCTTCTGTGGAGTGGTTGAGGCAGATAAATGTGACGGCCTGCCTGCAGCATGCCAGTAGCTGTCTGTGTGAACTGCTCCTTATAGCTTATTGTATGTGTGCATGTCTTATCTTCATTATTACTTTATCTTCATGACTATCAGAGTTTCATAGCATTACTCTCTCTGTCACCCCCCACATGCTAATCCATCTACTCCCTGTGAACTGGCTCTGACTAAAGCTTATAATCCATAGATAAGAATGAAAACACTCCCCCNCACCCCACCACCGCCCGCTCTAATTAAAATGATGCCAATTGTTTACGTTAAAACCTAAGTGAACCATTAAATTTAAGATGTTTGTGTTCTTCACCCTGCTTTTTACGCTCTGTCCACACTAATATGGATATTTTATAAAACACATATTTTCCTCTGCTTTTTGGTCTGTCATCCACATGCAAACAGCATTTTAGGCCACTAAAATGGAGACTTTTTAAAACGGCTTCTAAAGTGGAGATTTCTAAAAACTCCGCTTTCTGCGAATCTGTGTGGACGTGTAAAATGGAGTGTTTGGGAAACGATGACATCAGAACTAAACTCGCGCATGTGAACTGTTGCTTTGGTGCAATGAGCCAGAAACAATAACATCAACAACAATGGCGGCGACCAAGTACCGGTTTCTTTATCGGTTAGCAATAGCAGTTGCAAGTTTACATGTTAACTTGGCATTGCTGCACTACTTTACCAGCAGACAGTGGTGTCTGCAACTGCTGCGCCCAATATTACACGGCGTCCGCTAGTTAAAGTCCGCCAGAGACGACGGACAGATTTTATCGCCACCTGCCGGCCTGGCATGCGTTTGTAGCCGTTTGAGTGTTCTTGTGTGGACAGAGATATTTTGTAAAACGATGCTTGTATAGACATAATTTTTTTTTAAAACAATGGGGGAAAATATCCGTTTAAAGAAATATCCATATTAGTGTGGACTAGGCCTTAGTCAGAGGCTGTGTACCCAGATAGTAGCAGTCAAAAAGCAACATGGCTGACAGTGAGCTGTGTCTCATTCAGACAGTAATTTGTGTGTGTGCGACACACAGGGTCCTGTTAATGAGCAGTGGGTTAGCCTTTTCAGAGCAGTGAAATCGGCTTATTTCCAACAGCATCTAAAAGCACCAGAGAGGTGTGTTAATGAAAGAGCAGGAAAAAAAAAAAGAGGGACGAACACTAATATAATCCAAATTTGTGTCTACTGGTGCACACACTCCTCATCTCATTCCATCTCTACCTCTCTGAGTTGGTGAGCTATCAAATTCATATATGCAGTACGCCTGCTGAATGAAATACAATTTTTTACTTGTAACTAGACCAGTGGTTTTAAAATATTAACAGCCTATTCTTCACACATCTTTTCCTGTTAAATGACTATCATAAGCTGTGATTCTGGCCTTGTGCCCTGATATTGCAGCCAGGGTATTAAATAATATTTGGCGACATTATTCTCTGGTGTTTTTGTGTGGCTTGAGGGCACATTCACATTGATTTGTGTCTAATGCCAATCCCCAAACTGACACATCTCTGATCGCTTCTCTGACATCTCAAATCTTTGTGGATGAATTTGTATACATGTGTAGCTGTGTGGAAGAAGTTAAAAATGTGTATTGGTTTATGCCGACTGCCGTCGATAAATTAGAAGGCGGGTGGATAAATGAGATTGGGGAAAGTAAAGACAAAGCTGTGGGGGTTGAGACAGAGTTACATGTTGAGCTGTGGGGCAGGCTTATATTTAATGGCTCGACTGGGACTAAATGAGCTGAATTAATAGGGTCTGCTGCCAACACTTACATGCCTGTTAAATATACATGTGTGTGCATGTGTGTGTGTGTTTCTGTATTAATTGGGTCATCTTTCAACCATTTCATGCCCTCTGTACCCAGGCTGCATGGATGTGGGTTTGTAGGCTAAGATTTTTTAATGTCAACAAAAACCATATCCCATTATTTATGAGCAATAAATAACAGGAGGTTATTAATTGACTATCGTTCGTATTTTTTTTAAATAATTTATTAATTTCTAATTTCAATTTCTACAATTAATTCAAGAGGTTGAGTATTTTTCTAATGTGTGTTTTCTCCCTGCTTCTCTCTCTCTCTCTCTCTCTCTCTTTCTGTGTGTGTGTTTCTCCAGGCCTGCCNTCCCTGCTTCTCTCTCTCTCTCTCTCTCTCTCTTTCTGTGTGTGTGTTTCTCCAGGCCTGCCACTTAACTTATCAGAATTTTTGCAGACACATGCAGAATATCAATCACTGTTCTTACATATGTATCCCTGGGTGATTTTGTGTGTGTGTGTGTGTGTGTGTGTGTGGTGCTCGTGCATGTGTGGGCCAGGCTNGGTGATTTTGTGTGTGTGTGTGTGTGTGTGTGTGTGGTGCTCGTGCATGTGTGGGCCAGGCTAAACGTTGGCTTAGAATTAAAGGGTCATTCCCCAGTGTTTTCATTGAATTAGTTTGTGCAGGATCCTTACGAGCAGATTCTGCTTCACACCCCCCATCCATCCATCCATCCTTCCTTCCTTCCTTCCTTCCTTCCTTCCTTCCTTTCCTTCTTTCTAGCTGAGCTCATTAGCTGATATTTCCCCATTTTGAGTCTCCCTTCACCTCATGTTGGAATCAGCATGAATCTCTCATCTGTCATGAAAAATTCTCTTTCCTCCCCCCTTGGTCTGGTCAAGATCGGTTCAGTCTGAGTCAGCCCCAGCAGGGGACTGACTCCCCACAAATAAGGCCAATCGTTCTGACATGAAAGGGTACAGCCTCTAAAGAACAAAGAATGTGTGTGTGTGTGTGTGTCCATGCACATGGCTGTGTGTGCTTGTGGTTGTTTAAGTCTCAGTGGGCCTGTTTTGGACGAATGAAAGCCGTGTGTATTTGATGCTGTGAATTCTATCCCTCTCTGGCATGTCCATATCAGGATCGTTTTGTGTATGTGTGTGTGTGAGAGAGACCGAAAGGAGGAGAGAGACCCAGGGCCAGGAAGATGAAACAAGATTCATTTCAGGTTTTTGACAGAAAGGAGGATCAGTGTGATTTGGAAAGACACCTAAGAGGAACTTTTCTCCTTTTGTCTCTCTCTATCTGTCTCAATCTTTTCCTCCTGTCTTTTACTTTCTGTCTCCTGCTCAGATGGATGCATTGCTGCTAGGGTCAGGATTGAGCATGGTGTTTGCAGACAGATTATCAAGTCTTTGAGAGGACCTTGTTCAAACAGGGGTCATCCAGATTGTCTCATTCTATCCACCAGCAAAATACAAACACAACAACTGTGCCTCACTTTCTCCCGCAGCAGGAAATCCTCTTGATAACTGAACTAAGCCCTTCATCCTGCTCCTAAATGCACAGGAAACTGCAAAAAATGCCACTGTCAGGTTTGGGAGCAGCTCGTAGGAAGCTCATCCTCACACACACACACACACACACAACCCGAGTTGTGCAGGATATCACACAACTGTTTCCTCAGCAATATATTTCATTATTTATTATTACCCTGAATTAATGAGACCCAGTAGAATGATAGAATGCCTTGTCTTACCTCTTGTTATCTCGCCATCCCTCCATTCTCTGTCTCTTCCTCTCACACACTTCACCCCACAGCCGCGCACTTCCCCTGATATTATTCCTCCCACTTCCCACCTCCTCGCCAGTAGTCTCCCTATGCTCTTGTTTCTTGTAGTGGTAGGAAAAAAATTTTGCAACTGTTGTTTTGAGCGGCGAAAAGGTATTCAGGATCTCGCAGCGATGGGTGCATATTAAAATAGACATCACACTGCTCTGGCTACACACACACACACACACACACACATACAGACCTACACACACATTCACACAAGCACATAGCCTTAAGCATTTCTCAGTGAGGCTTCACACAGAGCAGCATGTTCTAGTTGCCAGTAAGTGATATTTAATCCACACACACACACACACACACACATACACACACACACACACACACACACACATACAGTATCATGTGTGATTAAATCCTGCATAATATGTGTGAAATCACAAACTGGAAGCTTTAACCAGCTGTTTGTCTCATATCTGAGCTGGCATGAAAAGAGGAGACAGGAGATTCCCTCATCACTCTGTCTGCTTTCTTTATTAAATACACACTCCTTGTAAGACTCTCCTTCCTCAGATGATGTGATGTAATGTGTGTGTGTGTGTGTGTGTGTGTGTGTGTGTACTGTCTGACTTAACAAGTCTCCTGTGATTCAGAAGTTGTTTAAATCATGATGCAAAGGGTTCTTCAGTGTAAGTGATGCCAAGAACGTGAGGACAGAGAGGAGAATGCGTGTGTGCGTGTGCGTGCGCATGTGAGCGTGCACGTGCTCATGCTCACATATAGCCTTGGGGCTGCCTCTTGTGATGTTTAAGCAAGTTTAATGTCTCCCCTCATTATACCAAAAGGAAGAGATCTTTTTGAAGAATTGCTGCTCTGAGCAAGAGTGAGTGTGTGTGTGTGTGTGTGTGTTTATTTCATTGTACAAAGTAGAATGAATTGTTTCAGTGTCCCTGCCTGTATGTTTGTGAGGTTATAATAATTATTTTGTCAAGCCCTGCTTTGACTTCCTGAAACAAGTGTAACTGTGTAATTGTTACGTATGTTTTTGTCTTACTCTTTAATTCTGATGCTTAAAACTCACAAGCTCAAACAAAATGCTCCAAAACAAAAGTCAGATTTCACAGAGTGAAAAGATGGATGAGCAGAAGAAAATGAAATGTGGAGGAGCATGACACTAGAATGAAAAACAGCTTTTAAGCCATCAGATACACAAAAAACAGTGACATATAGCACAGAAACAGTAATTAAGCGGCCTTGTTAGAGAGCATTTAGCTATTTTCAGATTTGGCTATACACATTACATGTCTCTGAACAATGACTAGATTTAAAGGAGCATACCGATGATTTTGTATATTTGAGTCCAACAAATACAACCTGCATATGTTAGGTTACTGCCAACTATTTTCCAAATCATACTACTGGAATAGTAAATTTTAGACTCATTCTTTCTCCCTTCCACGCAGCCATTTGTTCCTTTGTTTCAGTTCATTCTAGTACACAATAAAAATGAACTTGCAGAGAGCTGAAACGCATTTGAGACAGGTATTCTATCACAGCAAACTACAAGCTGTTATTATTTTTTTGTCAAAGTTACTTAATTTAAACCATCCAACATGGAGCTGCATGGAAGAAAATGTATACCTCCACCAGGGAATATGCTTTCTACAATCATGCGAAGGTCTTATCAGGTGAAACATTGAATTTTAAGATGCATGTCACCTTAACATTTGATTTTGAAAGATTAGGGGATTCAACAGAGCAACATAAAAACTAAAATACAGTTTTATATTTTGGAAAATGGTTGGCAGTAGCGTAACATTTAGGATAGCATCTGTTGGTCCAACATGCATAAACAGAAGCATGGTCATTTAAGGCTGCACATTCTGTTGGTGTTGCTGCTAATATTTTCTAACTTTTTTGTTTTTTAAAGGCTCTTGTGTTCTGACTGAATGGGTCACACCTTGTGTCACGTACCTGGTTAACATTAAAGGAAGAAACATCAAAGTTTCAGACAATCTGCCGCTTCCTCCTCCCTCAACTTTCATCTTCATCCCAATCAAAGTGTCGGGCAGGTAGCGATTCTTCTGGAGTTTCGATTAATAGCTTTGCATTAAATGAGAGTCGGGATAAAGGAGGAGAGTAAAGGATGAAAGGAAGTGGGGAGGGAGAGAGAGAGAGAGCAGCAGAATGGACAGAGGCAGTGAGTCTTTTTGTATTTTTCTGTAATAGCTGAGGAGGATAAACTGTTATTGCACAGCCTCCCTCACTTCAGCTCAGTTTAATTTCAGATTCGGGATGATTATTTGGCTGATGTTTGATATTCTTGTTATTTTAGTTTTCACATGCCTGTTTTCTGCCACAGAATAATTTTCAGCGACAACATATTTTCTTACACTTTTGTTTGCTGCCTTTTCATTTGACTTGTTGTTTCAGTTTTTCCTTCAGTCTCTGGCGAGAGTGTTTTTCTCAGAATGATCTGTGATGGAAATAGTTTGGGTCTCATTGTTTTGGCAGAACTGAAGATGCAGCGGTTGTGCAGAGGATTTATCCTTTGTTAAAATCCAAACGAATAAAAGGTTACAGACTACATTTTCTCCTCCTCTCTGCTTTTTTTTTTTTTATCTCAGTCTGTATCCCTCCTTCTAACTTGCCCCTGTGTTTTCCTGCATTGTTTATCTCCTATGTAGTCCTTTCTGAAAGCTGCAAAGAACATTTCAGATGCAATATTCTCATAAGCTTTTGTTTAACGCTCAGAGAAAATTTAAGAACTGCACGACTCTTCCTAAAAAGCAGAGCAGCTGCTATTTACTTATTTAATGACTAAGTTGTTGTAGAATGGGAAAGTTTGCTCTTGTTGAATGATTGCCCTCTTAAACATCTCCACAGGCAAAATTTTTACTGCAACTGTATGTGTGTGTGTGTGTTTCCTGTTGTCTTTTCCACATCCCACTGAGGCTGTTGAAGGGAGAACCACATGTCTTCACATCTGTCATGCTCTGACTAGAACCCCTGTCACCTAAACTGTGTTTGTGATGTGTGGATGTTTGTGTGGGTGCGTGCATGCATGTGTGTGTGTGTATGTTAAAGTGAGGTAATTTGAACACCAGCCAACAAACATTTAATTCTCCTGATGCTCCACTTTCACAGTCACTCTGTGCGAGCAGCAAAGTCTGTATCATTAGCAGAATACATTAGTCTCTCCCTGTCAGCTCGCCAGCTAAAACACCTATTAATATTCACATCCCACTTTTAATGGAGAGAGAATCCATACACACAACATCACTACTGGGGAAAAATGAACTTCTCTATAGATACACACACAAATACAGGTGCACACTGACAGCAACACCTAAACAGCACAGTATGTGTGTGTACAGATGATTAATAAGGTTTGTGGGGGAACAATCTCACTCAAAATCGGCTTATATGTGTTGAAATTGAAATGCATTTGGCAGTGTTTAATTGGAGGAATGATATCTTCTTACTCAGTAGATGCAAAGTGCCATGATTCTGTTTTCTTTAGTGTCAGGGAAACCAAAGTCAAATACGAGACATTGTCAGAAGGCATGGTTCCCCTTTATTTTAGATAAGCTGTTGTAGAGATGATAGTTAATTTGTGCTTGTAGTGCTATAGTCTTGTGTGTTTTTCTACACTGTAAAATGTGACAAGTTGATCTTACTTAAAAAAATCTAGGAAACCGATTGCCTTGAAAAAGGTAAGTAAATACTGTATAACTATATAGTCTTAAGTTATGTTTACTTTATGTCTACTTTAATTTAAGACTAATAGTTATATTTATTTACCTTTTTCAAGGCAATTGGTTTCCTAGATTTTTTTTTAAGTAAATCAACTTGTCACATTTTACAGTGTATAAGCTGGAGTGATTCAGCAGGGTGAGTCTCTCTCATTTTTCATTTAATTTCTAAAGGCTTTATTGGCATGACCATTTAAAATTGCAGTATTGCCAAAGCAATACTGCAATACTATACTATAACATGTCCAACAAAAAGATTCAACAAGGTACAATGAGCTTACAAAGTGCTACTTATCAGAATATAGTAATATATAATAAAGAGAAAGCTAATAATAATAGGATGAAGTAAGAGAGATGTATAAATGAGTAAGGATATGTTGTCATTTAAGATTGGAGTAATTCATTGAATTAATCAGAAAAAGAAAAAATAAAATAAAGCAAAAAAAAAAAAAAATTCAAAATATAATTCTGTTCTAGTTGTGATGTACAAGATAGTCTCTCTCTCTCTCTCACACACACACACACACACACATGAATACACACGTGCACGTTGGTCAGTGTGTCCTTTCCTGTTTGCTGTGTGAAAATGTTTTTTCCTGGATGATGTAAATGGATTTAAGCTTGACTCGCACTCCCACTCAGCAGGTCTCCCAACCATGTACCTCCCTCCCTGCATGGCGCTCCAATATTTCTCCCTCCATTGGATCCGTGCCAGTCTGTATGTGTGTAATTGTATGCTGCACCTGTCTTGGTACATGTGTGTCTTCATATGCTTGGTTGGTGTGTGTAATAATGTGTTTGTGTGTGTGTGTGTGTGTGTGTGTGTGTGTGTGTGTGTGTGTGCAGTATTGCATTACATGCTGGCTTGCATGGCTGGTTCAAGTTTATATCCTAATTGTCCGTGATTTATTTAGCCCATCAGTCTGTGTGTGTGTGTGTGTGTGTGTGTGTGTGTACGTGCATGTGTGTGTGTCAATGTGTTTATATGTGCATGCATGTGCACATATGTGTTGGTTGGTCAGGGTGACCCCCTACACCTGCCAACCTGTTCACATAGTACATGTCTTCCAGATTCTCAGTGTGTGTGTGTACATCATCTGCAGCCCTGTCTTAGGCATTGTTGAGCATCTAACATATTTGTTGGATGCTCACTGTTGTGTGACTCCAGTAGTGATTTGTTGGCTGAGATATTTGCTAGATACAAATGCGTGTTCATTAATGTTGTTTACTGGAACGCTGTTGCACAAGGAATATTGATCCCCTTCTCTGAGTCTCTGTATGTGTATGTGCATGCGTGTGTGTGTTTATTACAGTGAGACTATTGATCTTTACCACTCCCAGTAGTGTTTATTCTTCCAGCAAGTCTGTCAAAAGCCAAGTGCAAGTAATCGCTCTTCTCCAATTCAAATTTCTCTCCTTCTTTCCCCCTTTTACATTTATCTCCTTCTGTCAAAAATTTGTCAAATGCTTTGTAATTTTTTTTTTTTTTTTNTTTTTTTTTTTTTTTTTGCTCAACCTTTTAAACATGTACTATATGTATAAACAGTATATGTATTAGCGGTTGGGTATCTGGTGTGTGTATATTGGTGGATGTCTAGGTTTTGTATAATCAGCCAACCCTTCTAGCCAAACATGCTACAGTCAGAGATGCTACAATCAATTCTAATCTGAACCAAACTGAGCATCAATGGAGAAATAAGCCTGAATTTTTACTGAGATTGTTGTATTATGTTTGAAGAAATTGCCAAAAATTTCACATTCCTGGATCTGTCCCTGCATCTGGATCCACAGCAGAATTTCAGCCCGGGTAGTCCTGTGTGTATTTTAGTGGGCAGAGTGTGCAACAAACACTGCCAGGGTCAAGAGCTTTTATTTCCTGCTGACCACCTGTACTAAAAATGTATGCACTGGTGATAAATGGTACGATATTTCAAACAGATTCCTCAGGATGGGAGGGCAGAGGAGGTGTGGGATGGGGCAACAGTTGAGAAGAGAGGTGAGATAGTAATAATAAGATTGGATAAGAAAGGGGAGGTGAGAGATGGAGGGCAGCATGGGCGTTATAAGGGAGGAGAGAGGTTGTTCAGGGTTGAGCAGTGAAGCAGAGAGGCTGTTGCACACTGAGGCTGGTTTGCCTGTGTGTGTGTGTGTGTGTGTGTGTGCGTGTGTGTGTGAGAATGTGGGTGTGTTTGTGAGCAAGTGACTGTAAGAGATGATGAGTTTTCATCTTCACAATTCAAGGAGCCAAGAATCCTCTCAAAGTCACTTTCCCTATTCTTTCTACCTGATCACCTCAAAGTCACTCGCTCGCCTCCTCTCTCTCTCTCTCTCTCTCTCTCTCACACACACACACACTTCAGGGGGTCCAGTCAGCATGGCATTAGGATTCCTCTTCTCTTCTCTTCTCTTCTCTTCTCTTCTCTTCTCTTCTCTTCTCTTCTCTTCTCTTCTCTTCTGTACTGTGAAAACAAACTGTGGTCCTATCTCCTCGCCGTGCCTCATTCTTACAAAATATCCCATCCAAAATCAAAAGCCATGCATGTTTCTTTGAGCATTTTTTCACTCCACGGCACATGTGTGTGTGTGCTAAGTTTTAGGCATGCGTGTAAACCTGTGATCAGACACATGTGAAGTCTCTGCTTTTCCTCTTTTCTGTGCCGGCCTTGGGATTGCACCTCATTTCTAAATTTACTCTCAAAGTGTGCCACCTCTCCTGTGAGCTGCTGCTGGGATTCTGTAGGGTTNGAGAGGAGGAAGGGATGGTAATTGGGGAGCAGGGAGGAGAAGAGCTGTGAAAGAGGGAGGGCTGTGGTTTATGTATATGGGACACAGCAGATAACATCCTCTTTTCTCGGCTTTCTTCTTCTTTTTCTTATCTTTTCTTTCATCATCCCCATCTCGTCCCAAGGCTGCTGGGTTTATTTGGGGAGGGGGAGGTGTTGCTAGCTTTGTATATTTGTGTGCCCGTGTGTATGGCTTGTGTGTATATAGCANTGTGTGTGTGTGTGTGTGTGTGTGTGTGTGTGTGTGTGTGTACATTTGAACATATAATTTGCACGGTTGCATAGATGTTGGAACCCTACAAATACAAACAGAGCTGGTCTTACAGCTGTATCATGGTGGTTCTGTTGAGGCTGGGTTAAGGGTAGATTAAGGTGTGCACAGACACACACACACACACACACACACACACACACACACACACACACACACACAGGTCCCTTGGGGTGGACTGTAATCTGTGGTCCCAATACATCAGATCATTTTAACTGTGTTATAGTTTTAGGATTACACTGGACGTTAGTATGTGTGTGTGTGTGTGTGTGTGTGTGTGTGTGTGTGTGTGTGTGTGTGTGTGTGTGTGTGTTGATAAAGATGCAGCTCTGAGCATCCACTTGTGGACAACTGCGAGTAGAAAATCTATATCCTGAACAGGATTAATTACTGGGAACACAACACATGCAGGTACATATGTTTAGGCACCATTGTTATACATACATAATCACACACACCTTATACACTATTAGCAGAAGAATCTACAGTGTTTTATTCTGTCTGGTACTGTTTTACATCTTCACTGACAATAGCTGTTATGTTGAGGTAATCTGTGGCTCTGTACGTGCCAGTATCTGCATGAATGTGTGTGTGAGTGCGTGTGTGTGTTTTGTACAATGGCTGTCATGTGTGGTTAATCTCTCTTCAACAATAGTCTCCCTGAGCTGCCAGTGCTGGGGCCCACAGGCCTTGAGTAAAGCCTGGGGAGCAGTGTTGGAACTCACCCAGGCAGGCCTCCAGGGACTGAGCTTGGCCTGCCTCCAACTCTTCCTGTGTGGGATGATTGAGGGGGTTGCAAGGACACTGCTCTGTAAAGAGGAGAGCAGGAGAGAGGAGGAAAGAGGAGTCATAATGAAAGGAGAGGAGACCAGATGGAAATGAATTGGAAAGGCAGCGGCTGAGCTAAATAGAGGATGAAAAAAAAAGAGACTGACACATGGTTAAAGGTACTGAAAGCGGTATTCCCCATGCCAGTTTGTAATTCCATGAAAAAGCATTCACCACATGCTTGATTCTTTGGGGAATTCTTTGTTGGGAATTGATGCTACGTGCTGCTTTTTACAGAATTTCCTGTGACGGCAGTAAATGCACTGTTCACTTCACAGATAATAGCAAATTGAAAACCCATAATCGTGATACCATCTTGTTATCATGTTAGATATGTTGAAATACCTTCAAAGCACCTTAGATGGGTTTAATGTAATTGAGCAAATTAAGAGTGCTTTGATCATCAGTCTGAAGTTAAAGGACCATACCAGTGATTTTGCATGTTTAAGCCCAATAAATACTCCCTGCATATGTTACATTACTGACAATAATTTCCAAAACATAAAACCATATTCTAGTTTTCCTGTTAATTTGCCAAATCCCCTGATCATTCAAAATCAAATGTTCAGATGATACACCCACCTTAAACGTCAGTGTCTCACCTGCTAACACGTATGTCTGAATGTGGAAGTGACAGTCATTTTTAATTTCTATGTAAAAACCGTCTTCTCCTGGGACTATATTCCCTGGTGGAGACATACAGGGCCAGATTAATAAAAAATGGTGCTCTGTGTGTAGCGTGGCCCTAAATGTGCGTTGTGATAATTGAAGCTCATTCATAAAACCTCTCCTATGATAATTAGTGCACCACTGTCACATTAAGATAGCTGTTGTGAGGGGTGTGACAGGTAAAAGCCAATGAAGATCAGCGTGTTAATGAGCTGCTGCATATTTACCAGCCACCATTTATCCTGATTCATCTGGTTTTAAAGCGAAAAACTGGCAAAGGAAACATAAATTCTGTTGTAGAGCTCCTCATTTTAAAAGACTGACACTAAAATAACAGGTAAACATGTTAGCCTCCGTAGTTTGTAATCATGCTGCTGTGTGTGTGTGTGTGGGGTGGGGGNGCGCCACAAGAACGTGTGTGAGATCGGCTCAGAACTCACCATTTAAAAACTGACTGATCAGCTGAGTGACTTTATCTATCAGAGTTATTGATCACTAATACATGTGAGGTAAACACAGTTTTAAATGTCGCCCAGATTTCATACCACTGAAATTTACCACTGGAATGAAGCAGGTCTTAATTTNTTAAATGTCGCCCAGATTTCATACCACTGAAATTTACCACTGGAATGAAGCAGGTCTTAATTTTTGTGTGTCGATTGCTTTATGAATAGCTACTGCAACACACAAATAAGGAAATGTCACAGTAACGCTTCTTTCAAGGCAAATGCTAAAATATGTTGGCAATGTTGGCAACAGGCGTTTATGAATGAGCAAACATGGTTATGCCATGATATTTGTGCATAGCAATGTGATAAAACATGTGTTATGGTTTATGAATCCGGCCCAGATTGTCTTCTGTGCATCTCCCAGATTTCATACCACTAATTTTTTTTTTTTTTTTTTTNATTTTTTTTTTTTTTTTTGTATCCACCCTAGATACTTCTGACCCATGAGTGGAGTGAGCATTCTCACTTGACATTAGTAGATATAGTTTGGCTTGCTTGAAAGGTTTCTGTGTGAAACCAAACCAAAGCAAAGGTAAATGTAAATGTAACAGCTGATTCACTGATTTGGATGAGAGCAAAGGGACGCTTAAATCCACCTCAGAAAAACTATCACAGAGTCATACTGCTGATATGAGGATTTACTGTGACTATAATGTATGTAATGTAAAGTATCTAACACATGCAGTGTTGGTGATGATATAATGAACTTAAAGCTATAGTATAGTAACTATACTCAAGGAAAGGTATGAAATTAAAATAGCAAGAAAATCTCATTTATAAAGTATTCACCGAGGCTTAATTGCCTCAATTAAAGCAGCCTCTTGACATTAAGTGTAAAGATACAGATGGTGCACTTTGAGTGAGTTTCTGTAATTTCCCCACTGACGCAGTAATCTCAGAAAGAAAGAACACATTCAAAGTTCACCATCTGTAGCTTTACGCACAGAAGTGAGAGGGTGATAATTTGTATTTTCTTTGAAACCTCAGAGACTGGACTCAAATCTCATTTAAAGTGAACCACATTTTCCACATGTTGCTTGATTATTATGGAAATGAGAGTTAATTGGAAGGAACTCATATCTTAGCAAACATAAAAGACAGATTTAAAACAATGAAAGTATTGTTTTTATTGTGTTACAGGGCTTGGGCATATGTGACACGGTAACACAGTGGCTGTTAAATAAAAACTTGTGGGGTCAGAATTCATCTTGTTTGAGTATATTTAACGAAGGATTCTTGATCAAGGGAAGAAATGAAAGGACATCAGTGCACTTCAGTGAAACAAAGAACCTTTTCAGCTGTTGTACTCTTCAAGGTTACACAGAAAGAAAAGTTCTATGTCTTCTGGGAACTGCTGATAATTTAAGGTTATTTAAACTACAAAGGTACATCTTGAAACGGTTCATGAATCTTTCAAAGGAGTGCTTGTTCTGCAGATGGCACGTCTGAGGGTGAAAGGGCACAAGAGTCAGAGGGCATCGAAAACACACACATACGAGTGAACTACGATTGAATGGATTGAGCAGCTTATCGGTTCTATGTTGACTGTTTCTTCAATAGCTGGAACATTATTTTCTCCTCGTTCATGTTTTTCTTCTGTACTTTGTGATATCTGTGATGTTTTGCAAAGTTTTTAAATAAATGCCACACACACACACACACACACACACACACACACACACACACACACACACACACACACACACAGTAATTTCTCTTTTTCACAGCTATACATACTAAGACATTCACACATACTGCAGAGAGCTGTGTTTCCATAAGAATTGGAGTTTAGTGTATTCTGCATATGGAGGAGAAAAAATGAGCAGTTTTCCTTTAAGGAAATATCTAGAAAGCGATTGGATGGCTACAGCGCTATCACAGACAGTACATGGTAAATGAGCTTAGACTGTGGTAGTCAACAGGGAGAGAATGCTCTCTTTCTCTCTCACTGACTTACTCTTACACAGGTTTTTAAATAGGTTTTAAAGGACCATACCATCCATTTTGCATGTTTGAGCCTAATGTATTCAATTTTCATACACGTTACGTTACTGACAATCATTTCTNCCATTTTGCATGTTTGAGCCTAATGTATTCAATTTTCATACACGTTACGTTACTGACAATCATTTCTCAAAGGATAAACCCGTATTTCAGCTTTCCTGATATTTTGCAAAATCTCTTATTCTTTCAAAATCAAATATTCAAGTGATACATCCACCTTAAAAATCCATGTTTCACCTGCTAATAGTTACACAGCCTGATGAAGTCACAGTTGTTAAAATTTTTCAATAAACACAGGTCGTCTTTTGGGACTATATTCCCTGGTGGAGACATACATTCACTCTGCACTTTTTATTGCGTTTAAATGCNTCTTTTGGGACTATATTCCCTGGTGGAGACATACATTCACTCTGCACTTTTTATTGCGTTTAAATGCTAAAATTATGAAACTTTGAAAAAAAAAACCTGAATACACGTCTTGTTTGTGATGATGGATTACCTATCCCAAGAAAGTTTCAAGTATCAAACAGTGTTTTAACAGCGATTTAACAGTGTACCAGAATGAACTGAAACCAATGACGGTCTGAAAGGTAGGAAAAAGCACCTCGATGCCCAAGCCAAATTTCTCCATGGAGACAAATAAAGTTGACCTTTGACCTTTGAAATNCACCTCGATGCCCAAGCCAAATTTCTCCATGGAGACAAATAAAGTTGACCTTTGACCTTTGAAATGTTTTTCTTTTTTAAACTCACCATTCCAGTAGTATGCTTTGGGAAATGATTGTCAGTAACCTTACGTGTATGAAAGTTGAATATATTAGGCTCAAACATGCAAAATGGATGGCATGGTCCTTTAATACATCTTCTCAGTTGTTGTTCCATCATTCTATATGCAATTTTACCATTACACTTTCCTCAAATCCTGAGTGCTCCCTCATATCTGTCTTATTTTCTTTTTTCTTTGGATGTGTGTTAGAAAAAAGGGAGGGTTAGAGAGAGAGAGAGAGAGAGAGAGAGAGAGAGAGAGATTGTATCATTGTGTGTTTAGCTGTGAGCGTATGTGTGTGGATCTGTGTGTGTTTGTGACTGCTGCAGTTATGCATGCTGCCTTCTAGGCTGGGCATAAATCATCATTAGAGATGGCAGGTGTGTGTATACGTGTATTTGATTCTTTGTGTGTGTGTGTGTGTGTGTGTGTGTGTGTGTGTGTGTGTGTGTGTGTGTGTGTGTATTCTCAGACAGAATGCAGCAACTGTAGCTTTCCATGCTCAACAGGCTGCTTTACTGTTGTAGCTCCAGTCCACTGTTCCACTCCATTTCCAAGGTTTCCGGGACATGGGACAGGATTGTCGTAAAACACACAAATGAGAGCACACACGTGCACACACACTGTGTATGAGATGGGTGACCTTGCACAGTGATGAGACACTGGTTGATAAACTCTGCTGTGATCATGTTTACTCCACTTCCATAAAATGGCTGATTCAAGGGTAGCAGGAAGTAGCTGTTTGGCTGTGGGCTCGTGTTTCTGGACGTATAAATGACCTCTGCAGAGCGGCCATTTTACTTTCTGACAACTGAGACAGGGCTGCATAAAGGGTTCAAAGTGAATCTTTGCCTTCTAGTGCTGAGATTTTAAGATTCCCTAGTCAAACACTGGATGCCAGATCTCATTTATTAGTTTTCTACTTAGAATTCAGTGGTTATTTAACGTGACTTAACCTTAATTCAAGTTATAATGGCCCTTATAATGTTTTATCTGCTGAAGAGCTATGTACATTCCTGCTAAGAAATGTCTAGCTCTGATTTTACGCTCTCTACATTTGTTATATGCTTACATGTACAGAAGTGTGCAGTGCTTGGTTTAAAATTGGTTTTAAATTGCTATTTTTCTCTACTTCTGTGGGAAACAAATTATACAAGTAGAAAATGATTTTTTTCCCCCCCAGAATAATACAAGTTTTTATGCTGCCAAAGGATCACATTAGGGTGAAAGGACAGTTAATGAGGTCTGCAGAAACGCTAGTAGAAATAAATGATGCACGCTTTGAGCTGAAGACAGATCAGCACTTCCTGCTGTGCTTTAAGGGGTTTTAGCTATAAAACAAAATGAAAACATTTGATCGATTAGTTCACCTCTGCTACAGGTTCGGCCCCCTAGCTGACACATTTCTGTGTGAGATGTTGTTGATGTTGTGAATTGATCTTGGAAAAGGTCAAAAAGTGGTCACTCATTTCTGTTCACACACAGACACACACACACACAGTGAAAAACAAGTGTGATGATGCAGCAGAAGAGCACATTTGTTTAAGAGTTGGCCGGGGATTATTAATAATAATAATTTCCCACTGCCCTCCATTTTCTGCAATCAGGTGCATTCATCGGCTTTCTGCTTCCATCTCTTTCTTCCACTCTGTCTTCTTTTCTGTCTCTATTCTCCATCCTTTTATTTTGCATCTTACCAGATCTTTCTCCGTCAGGTTTGTAGCCATTCGGTGTCAGATGCTCTCTGCTCGTCCTCTCAGCATTCTGCCTCTGTATTCATGTGCATTTTGTTATCTATTTGACTTTTTCCTCTATATAAAAGTACATTTATAAACCCTCTGCTTCTAGCTTCATTCATCTGGCAGTGTCCGTGTGTGTGTGTGTGTGTGTGGTTATGTTCATGTGTGTGGTTTTATGCTTTTGTCAGTTTCCCGGCTAAGGGAGGTGTCACAACTGACAATTTCTTTTTCCTTCCTCTCATTTGTATCCCATCATTCTTTTTACTGTGTGTGTGTGTGTGTGTGTGTGTGTGTGTGTGCGTGCGTGTGCAGGAGGGTTGTAGATTCTTCCCATAGTTAGATGTAAAGCCTCACTGTCATCTACCACTTTTGTGTGTGTGTGTGTGTGTGTGTGTGTGTGTGTGTATTATGTGCATATGCGTNGTGTGTGTGTGTGTGTGTGTGTGTGTGTGTGTGTATGTGTGTGTGTGTGTGTGTGTTGGACGCCAGGCAAAGGAAAATCAATGGTATTAATTTGCGGAGGCAGTGGTGTGAACTGAGGCAATCTGCTGCACACTGGGAGCCAAGCTTTGGTCTGATTTACTGTATACACACACACACACACACACACACACACACACACACATGGCCCTACCTCTCCTATTCTACTCCCAAAAACACACCTTCCCTTACTCTCTTCTCCTCTTTGGTTAGCATTCAGAGACAATATCAGTTTACAGTTTATGAGGCACACTGGAATGTCATGCCTCACTCGTTCACTGCCCCCCCGTCATTCTTTCTCTCTTTATCGAGGTGAAGGTAATTAAAAAGCAGNACTCGTTCACTGCCCCCCCGTCATTCTTTCTCTCTTTATCGAGGTGAAGGTAATTAAAAAGCAGTCTGCTCCATGGTGGCAGGAGGAGGAGGAGGAGGAGGAGGAGATGACTGGAGGGAAGGGCAGGGTAGAGTCACCAGCACATATTGGCCACACACTACCTCTGCCAACACACACACACACACATACATGCTATGATACACACTGCCTTTCCTGAGTAAAATATTAGTGCACTCTCTCTCTCTCTCTCTCTCTCTCTCAGAGATGTTAGCGTACACACAGATGGTNTATTAGTGCACTCTCTCTCTCTCTCTCTCTCTCTCTCAGAGATGTTAGCGTACACACAGATGGTGAATGTTGTGTTTAGCTGTGGTAACACATTAGCCTGCAATAACTGGTCTGCAATTAGTAATGTCCTCATTCTGTTTCAAAATTACAGATAAAAAGTTATTGCTCATAAAAACATTTTTTAAAACATTTTTTTGTATGGCACAATTATTAAATGTGAGTTGAGGCATCAGTATATCTTGGTTAAAGTCAGGGGTGGATCTAGGGTTGGTGGAGATCCAGGGCTTAGCCCAGATCTTAGCCCAGTTCAAAGCTATTTTATATCTACCAAAGCTAAATATAAATTTTGAGAAATGCTTAAGAAACGTAACAAATCATGTTACATCTTTTAAAAAAGTTATATGAAGTTTAAAATCTTTTAAAACGAAAACCTTTACAATAATCTAAACAGTAGAGCTATATGGTACATTATGTCTATTCCATCCACCAATTCGGTCCAACCAATCCCTTCACAACACTGTGGTTCCACCTTGGTGATGGATTTGGGTAACTGCAAAAACACTACAGAAATTTCAAAACACACTATTACAAGAAAGATTTGGGGCTTTATAGAAAATATCCAGAGTTATAAATCCCATAAGCCCACCCCCTAGCGCCGCCCCTATGTACAAAGCTGCACATATTAAAGCACAACGTATTGTGTCCATTGTATTTTTAAACTACATACATATGAGATCATAAATTGATAACCTCTTTGGCTAAAATAATGTCATGGACTAGTTATTTTGGTTGTGCAAACAAATTCAGTGAGAAACCAACAGACTTGGATAGTAACAGAATACATGTAATGGTGTTACCTAATCAGGATACAAAAAAAATGTAATTGTATTCCATTACAGTCACAGAGAAAAAAGTATAATCAGATTACCCATACATTTAGTAAAAAAAAGAAAAAAAAAAAAGGGGGGGGGATTACTATCATGATTACGCTTGAAAATAGAATAATTTTCTGCCAAGCACACGCATGCGCACATAACATCTCTCTCAACTGCTCTTCTGTTTGTGAGTGTCGCCATGGACACCAGTGGAAAAAAAAAATGCTTTCACAGCTTGGAAATTTTACCACTCTTTTGTCTTTAAGACAGAAAAAGTGGAATAACATCACAGTGCGATTTATGCCTTCCAGCTTGAAAATACTGTCAGCATTCAAAGACGCAACGTCTAATCTAAAGAACATTTGCAGGTAAGATCAACTGCTATGCTAGCTACACAGAAACCAGGTAGCCAAAGCTAATGTTAGCCAGCATTTCAATTATCATTAGCAGATGGAGAGATGGCTTTGATGATTTATTGAATGAAAAAAGAAACTAATGAAGGTCGTAGCAACGCCATAATAGTCAATTAGCATTTTTTTTTCCTTAAGCTTCTGATTTGTTAAAAAATATACTGTGGATGCTCTTTATCCATGTATAAAAAATTTAGTGCATTTTGTTTTTACTTTGTAAAAGGACCAGATTTAATTTTTGCTTTATTAACTGTACTATTCTGTAAGCCTATAATTTAATTTAAAAATGGAAGGCCTACTGCCTTAATTTTCTTTTCGTGTTCCCATTTTCTTTCTTAAGGTTATCTTACATTGTTCTATTGTTTTACAGAATACACTTAAATAAAAATCTATATAAACTATATAAAAATCATCCTATTGATTGAAGTAAATTCAAAAGTAATGTAAAGTAATCAAGTTACATTACTTTAATATTGGAGTAGTTGGATTACATTACTGATTATTTTTTAGCAGGTAATTAGTAACTGTACTGGATTACATGTTTGAAGTAACCCTCCTAACCCTGGAAAACCAATCAGTGGAGGCAAAGTAACCTGGATCATTTGATCAGCACATTATTCATAACGTGCTGTCTGAATGTAGAAGTGATAGTTGTTTTTAATTTCTCTGTAAATGTGTCTCCTCCTAGTGGAGACATACATTGTCTTCCATGCAGCTCCATGTTGGACAGGTTAAATAAAGTAAATAAAGGTTAAAACCATAATAGACATTGTTTTTGCTGTGATGTTACATGTCTCAAGCATGTTTCAAGTCTCTTCAAGTTGATTTTAATAGTGTACTGGAATGAACTGAAACCACTGGCAGTCTGGACATTTTGTTGTTTTGGGAAATGGTTGTTAGTAATTAAATTACGTCCGAGGGGAATTAGTGACACATAGACCGTCGTCTCTATCCTTAATTCGGAGGACACGGTGTCCAGGTCACCCTAAGGACACCTTAACGGGTCAGGAAAATTGAGACCTAGACTAAACTGAATCTGAATGGTTAAGTGATCACCTAGGTTACCTTAAAGTCTTTAGAAAGCGCAAGACCCCCGTTGGTCTAGGTGGCTTAACGATGGAAATGATGGTTGTGATATTTACCAAATGAGTCTTCCTTTTCAAGACTGGTCAGCCCCCGCCCATGGAGAGCGTTATATACTTACCTGGCTTTGCAATGGAAAAGCCAGAGACAGAGAATTTTTAATCAAAAATGTATAAATTTATTTACACAATAATAAAAGAAGTCCTATACAGGATTTTATACTAACCAAAATTAGATTCAAATAGGTTTGCTTAAAAGCAAGAGTTCATCCTCTTCAGGATTTTAATCAAAAGGTCAAAAAGTCAAAAACTGAACAAAGTCAAAAAGCAAAGAGCTTTGTTCAAAAGCTGTGAAACCAACGAAGTGCGTATTGGCCAGATCAGAGAAAAAGCTCCCCCAACTGTCAAAATCTTGCCCTTTTTATTCACAAATTGTGGTTTCCTTCTAACCATATTTGGTCTTACCTCTGGTTATTTTACCACATAAACCGGGGTTTAGCCATATTTGGGCCGCACACGGTGCACTTTTTCACACCTCCACCCCTAATTAGCATAAGACCACATCAAACAGTTTTAACCACTTAGGGACT
>VXCM01000200.1:8283-49161 GCA_014773175.1 Lucifuga dentata
CCCCATATACGGTACATCACTGTCACTAATTTCCAAAACGTTAAACCTTATTTTAGTTTTCTTGTTACTTTTTTCAAATCTCCTAAACAATTCTAATATTTACAGCTAAATTAGTGTATTTTGGGAAATAGCTGTCAGTAACGTAATGTGTATGTGGGTTGTATATATTGGGCTCAAACGTGCACGATTGCTGGTATGGTCCTTTAATACTACATTTAATAGTAGGCTATCACAAAATTTAATTCCTGAAAAACCTGAAAATTTAATTTGCTAAAGTTGCTAAAACCTGAAAATTTAATTCCGATTGATGCTGCTGTATAGCAGTGGCACGAGCTTTGCATAGGTATTGTGTCTGTAAGCCAACAGTCAGTTTTTGCCTATAGGGAGATTATCTTCCATTGTCATGGGCTTGAAGCCATGTGGGTGAATGTTCAAGAGTTAAATCCTGGTGAGTGTGATGGATTTAAGATCACACAACACACTGACACAATAAAGTCATGCTTTTGTTTGATTGGTATATAGTATGGATATGAGCTCAGGTACTTCTCGCGGATTTATGTTGTGACACAACTGGTCTGGAGTGTTTGGTATGATCACTACAACACATACAGTATATGTGTGTGTTTGTGTGAACTCTGGACCACCAGCTCATTTCACACGCAGACAGACATCAAAGGCGGTTTGAATTAACCCTGCGTGTCCACAATTTCACATCTCTGCTGCTCTGGCAGCACAGATGTGAAAAAACTTACCTGCCCATTCATATTGAAATGAACAGATGGAGTTTTGCCATGTACCGAATTGCCTTCCTTCCCTGAGATAAAAACTTCA
The DNA here is from genome assembly GCA_014773175.1 of Lucifuga dentata. NCBI lineage: Eukaryota > Metazoa > Chordata > Actinopteri > Ophidiiformes > Bythitidae > Lucifuga > Lucifuga dentata. The sequence goes on from VXCM01000200.1 coordinate 9,115, forward strand.
AAAGAGCACAGATACATTTCGATCTGTTTGCAGTGGGGATCGTGTGTGTCATTGCAGGTGAAGTGGAGGTATTCTCTGTCTCTGTGAAAGTGTGGGTAAAGCGCAGGTATCGTGTTTTTCTTATTAAAGCAGGTCAAGTGTATTTCCATTACAGCTCCCTTGCAAATGCCGGCTCCCTTTCTTCTTGATTAGACACTACAGAAACGATGTCGTGATCACGCACACACACAGACACACATATAGGTGCACACATCAAAGCATATATATCACTTTACTCACACCGCAACATATAAGAGTCTGCACTGGCCCTCACTTTATTGTTTTGCAGTGTTTACATGTTTGCACGTCAAACATGTGTACATATTTGTACTGGATAGTGTTAACTTCCTTTTGCTTCCTAACTCTCATTTTCACATTTTCACCTCATCTTGACAGCTAATTTAATTCTATATTGCATTTATTGATCTGGCCAACTTCAATTTCCTGCAGCGGCGTGATTCTGTTGCACATGGAAAGCGATAATGTAGATGAGCGTGGCGATGATAATGATGAGGATGGAAAGGGTGATGAAGAATGCGATGATGATAATTTCTGCGGGTGATTGTGATGAGTTGTATGCTGATTAGAGCTGCGTCTGAAGATGGCTGGGGTCGCTGCAGTGCAGGTGAAGCCATCAGCCGCAATGTGTATTTTTAATATCCCCTCAGCCTTCAGTATAGGCCGCCATGACAGCTATTCAGTAAACACATTCATATTTCATTAATCTAGCCTCTCCCCACTCCTCCCCCTGACTCCCTCTTATTGTCTCCTCCAGAGGTTGTTCCCTTTTCCCCTGAGAGCTTACCTCATCCTGTGTTACCTTCGCCCACACACACATGCACTCTGCCGTATGTTTCATAGTGGGGAGTCTAATGGGTACTTGGCATGTATACTGCGTCAGCTAAATTTATCAGTGTGATGGACCACTGTTACATGCACACACACCCACATATGCATGCATTACTGCATATGCATCTGTGAATGCACTGTCATTGGACACGCTCAACAGCCCAAAGATTAGATTACTTTATACCTGAGCTAGTCTCAAAAGGCAGTTGGGTAAGATGTAAAATATTTCTATAGTTACCTGATCCTTAATAAGTGCATTTTACATTGTACATTTGTGAAAATTTTTATTTGTTAATATCTGCATATGTGGTTATTCATTAATGTACGCACCCATATGTCATTAAGACAGAGCCATGCAAAGAAAACACAATGACTGAACATGCGTTGCCTTGCTGCAGTAATCCTGAAGGTGGCGCTATGAGCTCAAACTGAATTTGGAAAGTTTAAAGGACAGCAACTGCAAACTGAAACTTTGTTCGCGTAAGAAACTGACCTCCATTCATAAACTTGTCAGTAAACATCAATGTCCACATGATGGATCTTCTGCTGTTTTTAAGTCTTTCATAAAGTGTTTATTTCCCTACAGTTTGGACCCACTTTTAAACGTATTAAAGTTTTATGATACCAATCAAAACATGTCAGTACTACCAAGTATTAAAAACAATAGATGATTTCACAATAATATAGAGATTATTATGAAGAAAATGTTTTATGTAATTTTCATTTTGTATAAAATTATATTTTAAAAGGTAAGAAGACATTTTTGTGCTGAGTACAGTAAAAATTCATCTTCTTAAGAAGTTTTAAATTTAACTAAACAAAAAATTTTGTCTTTATTTTCCCTTGCCAAACATCAGGACATGACTCATGTGATGGCTATTTATTCAAAGTGGCTTAGCACTGTAAATTTGGACATTGATGTTAGGACATCTGTATTTCAAATGGTGATGTGTTTTGCAGTTGTGTTTGTTTTTTTTCCCTGTTGTTTCTAGAATGCTGCAGAAAGCAATTATAGCCTCACAGAATTAATTTTAGACTGGCTTCTAGTGCAATTTATTTATGTTTGCCAATAAAATGGTAATGGGTCATTGCTTATAGGGTGGCATTTTATTTCGGGCTTGTACCGTACTTCTTGTACCATATTGAAATGAACATTTGTCTCTGCTCATAATAAAGTCACATTGTAAATTTTCCTCATGAATTATTAAGAGCTGAAGTGATTAAGGTGTGTTTGTGCATGTGTGTATGTGTGTGTTTGGGTTTGTAGTTGCTCAAGCTAAAGATGAAGTTACTTGACTGGCCTGCAGAGCGAGAAAAGGGATAAAGCTATTTGTATTGGGAAGGATTTAGCCTCAAATATGGAGGATAATAGTCAATCCAGGGTTGATTGAGCCTTATAATATAGTATAGAGGTAAGGATATACTGTATAGGAGAGCTGTGAGGTGTGTGTGCCTGTGTGGAGCTTAAATGTGCTTGTGTCATTCAATTGTAGCATATAAAGAGATTGAGTAACAGTCATATCATAAGAAGACATGTACACTGACTGTAAAATCCATTTTTGCTCACTAGTGAGATGTGTTTGTAAGAAGATTTTGGCATTGAAGGTGGTTTGTGTGTGTGCATGTGTGTGTGTGTGTGTGTGTGTGTGTGTGTGTGTGTGTGTGTGTGTCTTGGCTGTATGATGTAAGCACTCCATGGCCTCCAGGGTCTGTAATGTTAAATTCACTGTTAAACGTGTGGAGCTGTGAAACTTTCTGTTGAGTTCCTCTCAGCACCTCTGCTGCACCAGCACCACCAGTAAGTGTGAGCTCACGTTGCACAAATGTGCAGATATGCCCACTGACTCCTGTGGATTAGGCTCACTATTAGGTTATTGGCCTTTAAACTGTACCTGTTGCATGGCTATTTTTGTAAGTCACTTGCTTTTCTATGGCTCTCATGATGTGAGGACTATTGTCTGAAAATGTGGCTAACACAGCTGGAGTCTCTTTGTTTCGAGTGGACTGCTACACTTAAATTAGCAGTTTTTAGTCACAGCTTTATGTGACTCATCTCGACAGTCTCTGCATGAGCTGCCAGCAGAGGCCGAGTTCAGCTGTGCACTTCTCTCTCAGTGTATAACTTTATACTTCTATTGCAGAGCTGCCAAAGAAATGCATCAGTTTTGTCAGAATACTTTTTTACTTACTTGGAATGACGTGAGGGCTCAGGTCTTCTTTCAGCCCATAATAAGTAATCCAATTCAAATCCAATTTGAGCACTAGCAAATGTCAGAGTTAGCATGAGCAAATGTTACTCAAGATATTACTGCTATTCTTTTGTGCTTAATTTCATATTGAGCTCATACATGCCCAATATAAAATATTAGACAAAGAAATGTATGGTTGAAAGTGAGCTCTAACACTTGGATTATGGGATTGTACCCAGCAAAAGAGATGTGTGAAGAAAAGTAAAATTGACTTCTCTGTATCGTCAGTGTCTTTTAGTGTTCTTCACTATTTTGACAATTAGAAGAAGTTATTGTAACTATGGAAACCACTTATTTAAAGGCTCTAGGTTGGGCAGTGATGTACCGACCGTGTCAGAGCCTACTGCTTTGAAAATTCACCAGTCAGCAGGCCAGTGGTCAGAGGAAGGACATTCAAAGTCAGTACGCATTTCCTTATCCTGACGAGGTGACGAGAAAATTGTTGTAAATGGGCAAAATGATAATCTATTTAAATAGGATTAAATATGACAGGCTAAATTAACTCATGTTCAGCTGCTGTCGGTTGGTCAGATTTAGGAAAGGATTTGCTTTGCTGCACCTGGTTATGACTCATAGCACAGAAATACAGCCCACTCATTCAAATACATACCTGCTAAATTACTTTGATCATTTTTTTTTTTTTTTTTTTNTTTTTTTTTTTTTTTTTGCACGCGCGCACACGCACACACGATATAGGGAACATTTTTATTGACTTGAGCAATTTTTTAAATTGCCAGGTTGCAGCTCTATGTAACAGTGAAAACAGTATGGTGTGTGAATAAAGTTAAACAATCTAATCTGGCAACTTTGCATATATATGTCAAACACACAGGCACAATTACCATCAGGATTAGGAAAGTCTCCCAGGAGGAATACAAAATGGGAGCAAGCTGGTAGAAGGCCTTAAAGCGAAGTAGAAACCTGAGAAAAATGGGTGAGTTGGCAGCTATGCCAGTGTTTGGCCAGTTTCCAGTTCAGTATCAGGCGTTCAGCAGCATTTTGGATTCAGAGCAGGTGAACCACAAACTCAAACAATAAGCAAAAGATATCAGACTGTTGTAGCGACAACAACAAGCCACACAATCTACTTTTCCCAACTCTTCAAACAACAGCAGAGAGAATAGCACAAAAAAACATTATCCCTCCCCCTCATAAAAGTCCACCCAAAACATAAATACAATCTCTGATAATGGCTGATGAAACTGGTCATTAATGTTCATTTAGTGTTCATTTTGTATTAGTCACAGTTGTTCAAATCTGAAGGTGTAAAAGAAGTAAGTTCCATTGTCACTACTCCATCCACTTCTGCACTCTCTCCTCCCGTACACTAGGGGCACCCGTTCTCTGCCTTCAGCTTCGGCGCCTTCCTTCCCCTGTTCTTCCCCGCACTATTTAAATCCTGATTCTGCAGTTAGTGTTTGCCAGATTGTACTGTGCTTGTCACTGTCAGTCCCGCTGTTATCGTGTTTCTCTGATCTGTTAGTTTGTGTACCGGACTTGTTCTGCCTGTTTACGGACTCTGACCTTGCCTATCCCGCCTTGGTTTTTGTTAGCTGGTTTACCTGCTTCTTGTGTATTATCTTCGCCTGTTTTTTTGGAATTCGCTGCTGCCTGTGGATATACCTCCTTGCACAGAATAAACAGTTAGTTTCTTGTCATCTTACCCGTGAGTCGGTCTCTGCTTCTGGGTTCTCACCTTCCGGCCTGATATCCATGAAAACTTAAATTTAATACTTAGTCACATTTACAGAAATGCTATATACTGTTTTGTTTTTTGGTTTTTTTTCCCACCTCAATAGACCTTTTGCAAAGCTAAACTTAAATCTCTCAGATACTGGGTGAAAAGGGATTAATATGCTTATATAAATGATCTGCATTAGGTTTAAAGCAGCAACAAATGACCCAATTTAACCCCAGACAGCTCAAATTAATAATTAATCAGTCAGGTTAATACATCAGAAAAAAGCTCCAAAAATAAACAAAATGCTTTTCTATTATTTGTGCTTGCATGTTTGAATGAACTAGTTAATATGCAGCTGAAATAATTTTCTCTGCAAATGAGACTAGAACATATTTTAGCCTATGAATGCATTTCCTGGAACTGGAGTCCATTTCAAACATGATACTGGTGCAAATTACTTCAATCTTCATTGTATTTAAATGACCACATTCTGTCTTTCATTATAGTACAGAATAGGAGAAATTATGAAACTGTAATTCAGGTATGAGAGTCCTGGCCAGATTGCTGCCTTCCTCTTTTCTCACACACATTAAAAACCACTGTGACACACTAAAAAGTGAAAATGGAAACTTTAAGATTGAACGTTTTATAAAACATTTTCCTTTGTATTATAGCTTTGCAACTTTGTGCATCAAAGCAGAGACTCTTCTGGCTGTAAAGAGGATAATTTTTTTTTCAGTCGTCATTCAGACTGGTTGACAGCTGCTTCTAAATTCTGACACACAGACACTCAAGGACAAATAAGAGACAGAAAGTGATGAAACAGGAACACATTTAATCGATCTATACAGCTCAGTGTCAAACTTTTTTTTTTTTTTCATGAAAAATACACAAACATATGGGCAGTTGAAGCACAGACTTTGGACCAAGGTCACCACAATACCTAAGTTGTATAAAGCTAAATAATGTCATTAATATTTACTTTATCTTGTGTATTGTCCATCAGTTTTGTTACAGTGATTTTAATCACTTATTGCATGACCCACATTTTCAAAATAACTTAAGGCTTTCTGTGTAAATTTATGTAAAATATTTACCAAACTTTTACGTTACCGTAGCAGAGCTATTTTCCTTACCTCATTTATCATATTTTGTATTTGAACTAGCAGAGGGTTCCCCAAGAGTCAGCTGCAAGCTAAAGAGCTGTTTTCTCACCTCTGCCGCTTCTTTCAGATCTAAATATCACTGCAGTAAGTTTACATACACTCTATACTTCTTTGTCTGTACTGCAATTAAGGCAAAAATGCGAGTAAGCATACATATGGATGTAATTAATAAGATCATTTACATGCTTGAGTAAAACGATTCACAATCACATAATCTTGTTCTGTTACTTGGAATTACATTACCGTTGACGTACAATAGTATATTGATCTGATTATGGTGTTTACATTAAAAAAAATCTATTTATTATCTTAGTCGTTGTAGATTCTTAGTTTTTAGTGCATGTACATGTAAATGTACTGATTGTCTTTAAGCAATGGTAATTGCTTAAATATAATGTGCAAAACTTGTGAAATAGGCTTTGTTTTTGGATTTTTAATTTGGCAGACAATAACTTAACTCCTTAAAAAAAATAAAAAATTATATATATGTATATATATATATATGTATGTATATATGTATGTATGTGTATATATATATGTATGTATGTGTATATATATATATGTATGTGTGTATGTATGTATGTATGTATGTATATATATATATATATGTATGTATATATATGTATATATATGTATGTATATATATATATATATGTATGTATGTATATGTATGTATGTATGTATACACACACACACACACACACACACACATAGTGGCCCTTTGCATTTCAATTTGGATGATGAGCCCCAAATAAATTATTTTCTGTTATCTGTCATCAGTTAAAACCACTAATAAGGATTCATTTGTTGTAAATAGGGAAGGTTTATGCTTTGAAAGACAATAAAATCATTATTATCTTCATTATCACTGAGGTTTAGTTTTGGCATTAACAGTGCATTTTCAAGCATGAACATTGCATAGTTTTGTTGTAGAAAGCTGTGATTATGGCCAGGAACATGTGTGTGTTATGTGATGACATAGCACACAGAGCCTGGCATCAATCAGTATTTTAGTAGTGCATTTGTAGGGCCTTTCAACGAGCAGCCATGTTTGTTGACAGGTCTTTCTCGGCGTTGTCTTCATTTAATTCACAAAACTTTGGGGGACTGAAGGTCTGTGTGTTGTTCCCAACTCTCTCCCATCAAAATTGAGTCAGTCTGTGTTGATAAAAGTATAGCGAGTAATGTTGGCTCAAGAATGAGAGGTTTTGGTGTAATGTCAAGATTGTCAGGCTAACGAAAGCAACTGAAAGCTTGAAATAGCAGCTCAAGACTATTCTCTCAACTTGGACCTGCCATCATCCTGTCCTTCTCAAGGGATTTCTCAATTAATGCACTCATAAAAGATCAACACTGAGTGTTTTTAGAGTATGTCCATTAGATTTTACCTAGGTGGCTATGAATAATAATTTGCCCTTAATTCAATATCTTTGGATTTTAATTGGTTGTCAGTCAGTGATTTTGAATATGTTTCATCTCACAAAGTTTGTGAATGTTTGTAGGAATGAGCTTGAGCTGTGTGACACTTTTGGTGATAACAGTTTTTGTATTTGCAATTTAATGGTTACTTAATTGCTTGCTTTATAAATGATCAAATGTGCATGCAAAGAGGGCTAAAATTGTGGGCTTTCAGCAGCCAGACAGTGTGTTAGTTCTGTGAGAGCCATCAGACCCAGTTATGTGGAAACTAGACAACTGAGTTCTACAGAGAGACATCGAAGCAAATTGGTCTCATGTTTACACACACCTAATTTGTGATCACATGGGGCATTTTACCTCTGACCTGGAGTGGGTGCAGTGAGGGTCACTCAGGCATATGTGACATATGTTACACTCAACTGCCCTGTTATATTAAAGTGACGCTCAGAGGCATCATTAACCTGAGTTTTCAAGTAGCAAAATATTTATGGCTATAGATCCAGTAAGCATCCAGTAAGTCAAAGCCATGAGTCCTGAACTGTCCTGAAAGTTTCTTTTGCTTTGTCCTTTACTTAGGTATGTTAATGTCAACATGTAGCACATCTGAATTTAGACACACCCAAGTTCTGAGGCTTATGAGCTGGTGTTTGCCCAGCATCTGTGTTTCATGGTATTGCCAGCTCAGGTCTGATGCAGCTGGCCAATTAGAACAGAATTAGCTTTTTGAGAAGGGGCTTTAAAGAGACGGTACCTAAAACAGCCTGTTTTCATTCAGCATGCACAACAGTGCTGCAGCAAAAACAAAAAAAAAGATAAGAATTGGATTACTGTGTGCTTGCACATTAAAGCAAAAGGTTTTAAAGTAAATGCATAGATCAAAACAAGAATATGGAAATCTGTCATAACATGTCCAGTTTAATAAGCCATTTTACTGTATTTTATTTTATTATTTATTATCTCACTATTTATTATCTCAGTGTGGTATGTTTAGTGTTGTGTTAATCTGTTATTCTGAGGGAGATCGAATTCTTATTTTGTAATTGTACATAGCAAAGTGCTTGCATGAATGTTAGTTAGCTCAGTATTTCTTTTCGGGTGTGGTAGCTGCTGTGAAATGTCACAGCATGTCAATTTCACAGCATTTCACAGCTCAACCATTTCACTGACATGTCAACCATGTCAGTGAAATGGTTGAGCCTTTCCTCTCTTTCTCAAGTGCAGAATGGGTAAGCATTAATCTGGCCCAGCTGGACAGAGGGAAATTAATGATCATTTACACTGATGACATAATCAGGCTTCACGCTGTCCTCTGATACTAAATTGCTTCTTTTGTTCCACAAGATCTCCTTCTTTCTCTCTCCATCGCTCTCTGTCACCGTCTTTCTCTCGCTCTCAACTCTGCCTCCTTTTTTTTTTCTTTTCAGGTCGTTCTCTGTTATCGGTCATTAAGTGCTAAGTTTCCATGGAAACAGCCAGCTTGTAATTGGCATGCTATAAAAGCAGCTCTGTGATGTTCAATATGGAGAACTATCTTGTTCCAGTGAGAGCCTGTCCAGTTTTGTGTGACAGTGCAGACCTGTTGGGGCTGGGAGTTGTCCTGCAGAGCCTGGAGATTCGGAGGAAAAGAACAAGGATGGAGGAAGGAGCTGACCCTTACCTCTCGCTGCAGGGGGGAGATATGGAGGTTGAGGGCACACATATGCATGCATAGACACACACACACATGCACACAAAGGCGTACACATGGCAGACTGAGGATGTCCCCTCTGTCCCTTATCTCTCAGCCAGGGTTTGTGTAGCTGTTCCCTTAATGCTGTATCTTCTAAGAGCGCTGACCTTGTTGGCAGGTTACATGGGGGGCTGCCTGTGTGTAATTAGGCTGTGCTCCATGTGTAATGACTTAGCATGGAGCCGCTCTCTATCAGGCCCAGGAGACAGCTGTTGGTGATAGACAGTAGGGAGGAGGGAGGAGGGTTTGGCCATCACTGAGGGCGAGCCTATAGGATGTTTCAGCTGCTTCATCTCTCAGAGGGGAGGTTAAATTGAGTTCCTGAGTCAGTGAAAATCCCCCTATCGCTTATCGGAAGGCGAGAGGGTTAAATATTCAGTCTGGGAGGTGTGAAATGTAATCTGCACCGTGAGTTTAAATTGTCTTTGGATTCCTCCCTTGCTGCTCTGTTCTGCCTGTGGTAAGACAGAGATAAGTGGGCCAGAACAAAATGGCTGTCATAGCGACTGTCACTCAGGTACGTATGCTGAAGCAACATGATCTGACATAAAATTCAACTTGCCAACCACTGTGTAATGCTGCTGTGCTATTTTAACAAACTTAATCTGTCTTTGTTTGTTTGTTATTCTGGAGAGCCAGACTGCGTGACATGATGAATATTTTCACTCCAAATACCATCCATCATAAAAAAGTCATTCCATCTCAGATTCAGCCAACAAAAATGATTTTCGGCGATCGTGCATGTTTGAGCCTAATATATTCAATTTTTATACATGTAACCTTACTGACAATCATTTCCCAAAGCATACTACTGGAACGGTGAATTAAATTTTTTTTTCCCCTACCTTCCAGACCGCCAGGTTTCAGTTCATTCTGGTATGCTATTAAAATCAACTTGTTGATACTTGAAACGTCCATCATCGCAAACAACACATGTATTCAGGTTTTTTTTTAAGTTACATAATTTTAGTGTTAAAGTGTTAAAGCGTGGGGTGAATGTATGTCTCCACTGGGGAATATAGTCCCAAAAGAAGACCTGCATTTATTGAAAAGTTTAAACGACCGTGACTTCATAATGCTGTGTAACTATTAGTAGGCGAAACATTGATTTTTAAGGTGGGTGTATCGCTTGAATATTTGATTTTGAACNGTAACTATTAGTAGGCGAAACATTGATTTTTAAGGTGGGTGTATCGCTTGAATATTTGATTTTGAACGCTTAAGAGATTTTGCAAAATATCAGGAAAGCTGAAATACGGTTTTATCATTTGGGAAATGATTGTCAGTAATGTAACATGTATGAAAATTGAATATATTGGACTCAAACATGCACGATTGCCGGTATGGTCCTTTAAAGCAAGAAAAAAATCTCCAAGTGGGGTGGGAAAATTCTGCTTTATTCCTCTTTTTTCAGGAATTTTCTAAAATTAGTTATTTTGAAACAAGTTTTACTAAGACAGATCTTTATGCTAGAATCAAGAAAATTACACTGTCTAGAAAAATCTTGCAACGTTGAAAGAAAAGTTAAAGCAAAGAATTATAATAAAAAAAAGAAAACAAAAACACATCTAACCTGAATTTTTTTTTTTTTTTTTTTTTTGCAGCATTAAGGTCTCCATGCTTAATTGCTGATAACTGTGTTCTGTCCTAAACTCATGATGTCACCCAGCTGAATTATACAAGAACACCCCATTGACCTCTACTGCTCTGATACCATTATCAAGTCCCTTCTACAAATTTTGGCAAAAAAAAAAAAAAAAAATNAAAAAAAAAAAAAAAAAATCTGGTGTGTAAATTTAGACACTGCAGGTTTTTCACTCAGTTATGAATCAGCTAACAAAAACACCAAATGCTGATTTTTCATCATTAAGACAAACCGTTCAGCACAGATTTAGTTAAAATTTACAAAAGGTGTTTTCACATCTTTGTGGTTCAGTCCATTTGAATCCGAATCAAATATATTTTCCCTCTTGATACTTCTCATTTGGGCAGTTCTGAACACACAAGTTACGCTCGGCTACGGACCAAAATAACCACACAAGACCCTTTTGAGAAAGTGGTCTTGGTCCAGTCATAAACAATTTTTGGAGCAGTTTGTTTGTGATGTGAACATGATCCAAACTAGTTCTGAACCAACTACAAGGTGATCTGTTAACTGTTTGACTGATCTAGAAACAGAGAGGGCTCGGTGCACGTGGACAGCATGAAGTATAGATTAGATTAGATTAGATTAGATAAACTTTATTGTCCCGAAGGAAATTCATCTTGGGCAAGAAGTNTAGATTAGATTAGATTAGATTAGATAAACTTTATTGTCCCGAAGGAAATTCATCTTGGGCAAGAAGTGCTGGACACAGCTGCAACAGATATTACATAATACATATATACATAAAAGTACAGTACATAACATAAATACAGTACATAACATGTATAATACACCTTTAATTACCCATAACAAATCAAACAGATGCTGTGAAAAGGTCGTAACATATCAAGCTTCCCTAGTAGGACTAGCATGTGATTGTATGTTCAGTCTGCACTTCATTGTCCTACCCAGCCATTTTCATCACATAATAAAAAGAAGTATGTTTTTTGAGATGTGTTAAAGTCAAATTCAGTATTCTGCCAGCATAGTTTTGCTTGGTGTATGACCCTAATGATGACTATGACTAGGAACACATCTGAATCCTGTTAGCATAGCGTAGCATAGCAAACTTCTCGTTTTAATTTTCTTGCTCCAACCCCCAGACTTTTCTGACCAATGAGGGGAGCAAGTTGTCTCACATGGCTTTTGTGATATATTTTTGGTTTACTGTAAAATTTTCAGCATGAAACCAAACCAAGGGTAAAAAAAAACTCATTCACTGTTTTGGACCAGACCAGATGATGGGTTTGAAAATGGCCATTGGGATGCACTTCACATCAACAGTGCCAGAGAAGCACGACAATATGAGAGTGTGACATAAAATGCATTTAACACAACAAATTGAAAAGAAAAAGAAAAAAAACAGAAAACAATTTTTAGAATTCAAGGTTTCAAAATAGTTTTGGGTTAAAAGAAGCTTTGGCAGAGATGATGGGAGATTAGAGGAGCACTGGTGTGTGAGAGTCTGAGCTCCTGAGCCAAAGAGATGAGCAAAGATGAGATGCAGAGCACAGACAGATGGTGTGAAAGAGCAGCAGGGCCTTTACTTGTCCTGGCAGGGATGATCTACAACCAAATTTACGATGGGCAGTGAGCTGCATACCAAAAGTAATGCAATTAGACATTGATTAGTCTATTTTAAAACAGAATGAATCAAAAGTCCCTCTTTGGTTATATATTATATAGAAGCTTTATAAAATGACCTGACCTGATTCTTAAATATTTTTGCACAGAATGACTAAATTAAAACAGATTAAAAAAGAAATTTAGAGAGAGCACAGGATGAAGCCATGTTGAGCTAGCTGTTCATATCAATTGAGTGAAATCGCCAAGCTCACAGTCAGGCTGATGGACAGGTGCCAGGCTACATCAGTGGTGTGGAAGTGGCGCAGTAATTAGTCAAATGAGGAGGAAGCAGAGGAGACGCCACAAAGAGAGAAACCCCCTGGGGCTCTGTCTCTTCAGCAAGAGGACCACCATGGCCCACTCAAACACACACACACAGCAAACAGACACAAGCATGCAAACAAAAGTCTGTGCACATACCCAAATGTAATATGCAGTTTCACACATTAGGAGTCTATTAAACACAGAAACAAAGGGCACACATGCCTCAAGAGATGCTATTTACTATCTCTCTCTCTCTCTCTCTCACACACACACACACACACTCCACGTGAGTTATGTGGCTACTGCTGTGAGTTAATGTGATGGGATGGGAGATGAAATTTAGATGATTGTATGTTTGATATAGCTGCTGGCTGAGACATAACTGTGACAGTATGCTGGCAGTTTTAAAGCTACTATAAAGTATTGAATTGAGGGAGGAGGGGTGGAGGAGGGAGTCAAGAAAAATAAGAGAAACAGGGGCGGGTAGAATTATAGGGAGGATATTTTGTGCTGTCTGTTTGAGAAAATCTGGCGGATGGGAAAAACAATTCCCTGCCATCAGCAAGTTAATAAAAAGGCTGCAGTTTATCTCTGTCTAAAAGACAAATACCCTGACTGAGGATGGAAGGAAGAGAGGAGCTGGTGGGGGGAGGGGTACTGCCCCACATTTCCCATGGTCCTTCTCCTACAAGTCACTTAGTCTGAATTTTGTTGTCTGATAGTTGCCAACTGACTAGCTGGTTTGCACCGAGCACCGATCTGGTTGAATCTATTTCTCCATAACCCTTTTATTTTTCAGACAACTAATTGATAAGTTGATACAAACTCTGGCAGTTAAAAGATCTCTGTGGGATCCATCTGTCCAGCTGGTCTTGTTTGTCTGTTGGTTTGCACCGTCTGTGATTTAGCATAGTGAAAATCCCCTCACACGCTGTTGTATTGACATTCTATATCTGTGTTTGAAGAATCTGATTATTTTAATCTGCCGTCTTGGGATCAGAAATAGATCAGTTATAACTGCTATTAATGCTGCATCTAGCCTAATACAGCAGGATCATTTCAAGGTCAATTTCACTCAAGATCTTGAACGTCCCTTGGTCAGTTAATCTGGACCGTCACAATATAGTAATACATCAGTTGTGGTGCTGAAATTGAAATCTCAAGTCACAAAAACTAGAAACTTTTGCGAGCTCTAGATCCTTTCAGCGAGATTCAACGACATTTCAACGAGATTGTACCTGCGGTTGAATATGTTTGTTTAGGCTCAGCAGTTTAGAGATTATACAAGTCTAATTATGCAAAGGCCTGTCTCTGCAGGGTGTGTGTGTGTGTGTGTGTGTGTGTGGCCATGGTTGNCCCCCCCCCCCATCCGCTTTTTCTCTCATCTCTAATCTGAAGCTCTCCCCAAGGGTTGTATGTAAATACTGTATTTAGCCTGGCCTATAATAAGTGCTGAGACTCAGCTTGCACTGAGTTGCTTATCGTTTGATGGCACCGTGTGTTTCCTCTGATTGTGTTGAAGTCAACTTTGGCTGTCAAAGTTTGGAATTTTGAGAATTTTCTACTAGAATTTTGTCATAATAGAAAATGTGCGTAAAATGGACCTGCAAGGCTTTAGATATCTGCTACTTAAACTCAGTTTGTGAGTATCAGATTGGCTGTTCTCATGACATTAGTATGAAACAACAAAATGGGAATCAAGCTACATAAGATGTTTGGTTTTACTCTAAAGCTGTAGTAATAAATGTAGAAATAGATGTTTGGCCACTTCAAGGCAGAAGAGCAGCCATAGATCAAGATTAGCAACTTAATGAAGTCAAGTTTGTGTTTACTTGATGAATTTAAGTCAAATATTAACTCTTTCTTTAGCTTTGTTTTCATCTCCACCAACTCCTGAGGAAAATATAAGTCTTTATCTGCTTTATGCTCAACTTTCTTCACTACTTAGATATTTGCTTTGTTGTCTCTTGTTTGGTGATAGACAGCATTTGTACAGTCAGCTTTCTACTGCTGGAAACAAGATTGACTAGAGTAAGTTAACAACAACGGGAAAAAAAGATTATCAGTATACATGTTGTACATTGCTGATGTACTTTTGTTTTGAAAAGTCTCCTTGAGACACTAGATTCTCAGTTATAGTCAATGTTGTGTCTGACTGGACTCCTCTGGAAGCCTCCAGTTCTACTGATCTATGAGATCCTGCTGGTGTGCTGCATCTTTTGAGCTCCTCTGAAGGTCTGCTGCTCCCTATGTGTTCTCTCTTATTGAACTGTTCCCGGGGCCCATCGAAGCTAGGTCTGCTTGGCAGAGCCAACTAATATTCCTTAATGATGTGGCATCTGTCTCTGTCAACCTCCACACTGCAGCAGCCAGATGTGGCCTATAGTGGATGACTTCGTGGAGAGATAAGCAGTCCTTTCTCTTAGACACACACGAAGGGACAATAACATCAGCACCACCAGAAAACAATGGAAAAGTCAACAAATAAGTCTTTTACAAAGCAGCAGACAGCCATCTTTTTCATTTATCATTTTTGCTGTTTTTACTCTTTTCTGCTGTGATAATGACATGAGTCACATTTTGGAAAATGCAAGGTTTGTCTGATAGCAAGGGTCAGTATTGAATTTCTATGCAGCATTAACAAGTGCTTTTCGGATGTGGGAGTAAAGTTGGTTATTGACTTGCAAAAGATGAGACTTCTTTGATGAGTGTGGGGACCTTGGAGGAATCTGCATATCACTTTTTAACAGGCATTTCCTAGAGTCTCGCCACCCTCCGTCTTCCCATCTGTGTGTTTACAGTGACACTCAGAGCTTGGCGCACTGGAACTAGTTATCATGGCTAATGATGAGAACATGTGACATGTATGAACTGCACAGAGGGTGGAAATGTCACTTTGTGCACATGTACATTTGAATGAGTCATTTTGTGTGTGTGTGTGTATGTGTTCATTTCTGAGCGTCCTGTCAGAGAAAGCATATTGGTGGGGATTGGCATCGTGATTTCTGTGGTATCCTGTGTGAGTGTTAGCAGCAGAAGGTTCCGTTGGCTGTCAGTGGCACTGATCCATGGCTCCTCTTTTCCTGTGAGAATGACAGGCATCACAGCCATGAGCCAATGGTATAACTCTGAGCTATTTGCTGTGAAGCCATTCCTCTCTATGAATGTTTCTCTGCTCAGAGATCAGCAGTATGATTTGCAAAAGTAGAGATTTGTCAGTTGGTAGCGATCTGGTACAGATAACTTTTCTAACGAATATCTCTGGTTGTGTTCGGCTATTGCAGGCAATATTTGTCTGTGCTCTTGAATGCTAGGTGAACTTTCACCCCAGTTTACTTGTGTGATTGTTGGAGTGTTTTTGCAGCCTGTGTTTATTCTTCAGGGGGTGGTNCCCCAGTTTACTTGTGTGATTGTTGGAGTGTTTTTGCAGCCTGTGTTTATTCTTCAGGGGGTGGTGTGTGTGTGTGTGTTTAGACTCAATCTGATGTCAAAACTTAAGTTGTTTGTCTTATTTTCCTCCAGACTCTCGTTTTTACTTGTCTCGGTAGGTCAAACATGGAGTCAATTCAGGTTGAGCTCTGACTTTTCGGCAAAGTTGAAGGGGGGATGTGGGGATGCGTCTTTACATCATTTGGCGCCACTAGAGCAACCCTGCATCTGTTTGTATCTGAGTGTGTCCTTCCACTGACTTCATCTGCATTTCTTCTTCCCTTGCATTCAGTCTAAGCTGAAATGACTCAATAGAATGAAGCTGAAAAATGAAGATGAAAAATATTCATTTGGTAACATTCTCCAAACTGCATACCTTTAAAATAAATGATCCTGAAATTTTACTTTTTGTGCAACCTCACAACATGTTACTGAATGCCAAGATAAGATATTTGATATCAAAACCTGCTTTTGTCTTCAAAAATCTTTTGATTGTGATGTAGTTGGATAGTAGGTTTGTTGCAAACCAAGTGTAGATACTCCATGCAGTCATGCCCAATTTGCCATAAAAGAGGCTTGGAGGTTTGGCTTAAACACATGCTTATATCTGTTTATTGATTTTTATAGTGCTCTGTTGTTTCTGTTATTTTATCTTTTTCAAGTGGTTACTTTCAGCTCAAGCACTTCATGTGATTATCAGTAAAGCTGAATTCCACAGTTGCTTTTTTTTTTCTCCTGTAGCTGCCCCATTACCTGAGTGTGTCAAGCACCAAAGCCCTCAAATAATATTTCAGGCAGGCTGATGTGCTTATGGCCCTTCAGCAATGATGGTCACTCAATCTCAGGCTGAATGTAGCCAGTATTATCCTGTGCTGTCAGTCTGTGCCCAGCACTCATCCTAACGCTCGTTGGCTGATTTGTTCTGAGCTGGAGCTCTGCTCAATGGACAGCGGCCTCATCTGTCCAATAGAGGAATTTATAATGATCGTAACTTATACATGTGATAATCTACTGGTATTATAATAATCCAGTTTAATAGTTATTCTGCTCCTGTTTGAGACCAGTTCTGAGTGTAGGTCTCCATGTGCCGACTCGTCCTGTGGTGCAGCAGCTAGTTTTCATACATTCTGGACCACCGTGACAGTGGTTGACTTAATTTCACATTGGCTTGCTGGCTTTGTGCTTTGAGGAGTAATTAAGCAGTCCATTTTCCAATGAGGCTCTTTGATCATTTTAGCAGGGATGACACAATTATGCAGTAGACTGGAATAATTTTAAATCCCTAAATATACAGCAAGGATACAGGACAAATAAAGGAAGTTGAATTAAGTTTTCCCCAGAAAAACCAAGCACAACAAATTCTAAGTAGGACTGTTATGGATGCCTGGTGGTGGAGGGCAATAAAAGGGTGAGGGACTGGAACTAAGGAAGGTAATTTATTTGGTGCCAAAAAGTGCAAAAATCCCAAACAATACTCAAAATTAGAGATGACAATTTAGGCACCCAGGTATGTACGATACGTTTCAAAGCCGCTCAAAACTTCCGGTTTTGAAGCAGGATCTACGACACTGCCTCAAAACATCAATCACATGACCACCATGTCCGCTTTCTAGCGCTCTTGAGTTGCAGTTCAGGTTTCTGCCAGCGGGCTGTGCACAACCAATGTTTCGAGACATTTTGAAACATTGTGTGTTTCAAATGTATCGAAACTGTTTTGAAAATTTGAAATTGCCATCCCTACTCAAAATACATTTACAGTGGAAAAACAATACATACAAAACAACATTTACTATTTTCAGCAGGCTATGCTCAATTAACTGTCCCCACTATGCCATTTTACTTGCTTCACAGATCAAGATAGACTCATTGCTCTACACAGGCTTCTGAGACATACCTGTAGACACGCCCCAGACTCTACCATTGTTACAGGAAACTAATTAATTGAAATAAACATTCTATTTTTTTTTTAAAATTGCATGGATTTAATTCATATGTAACTTGTAGTTAACTTTAACTTACAAGAATGCACAATTTGGAAGTATTTAGAAACTATTATCATGGACAATCTCACATGATTCCCCCCTCTCTGACGTCACAACATCATGTTTCACTCCACATCTCTGCCAGTCCAAATAGAGATGACAGTTTCCTTTTTTTGGATTGCAGCCCTGTGAACGTCCAGGTTAGTTTTGTAATGATGTTGTTTTACCTTAACAAAGAAACAAATGAACAGATTCTACATTATAGTGTGTCTTTTTTAAACTATTATTTAAATCTGATTAGTCAACTATGTAGAAATGATTGCCCTGGTTGTACAAACAGAAAGGTGGTGTAATGGTATGTTTCCCTGTTAGCATTAGGGACCAACCAATATGTTTTTTTCAGGGCAGATGCCAGTACTAATTATCGGTAATCAAGGAGACTGACAACCAATATTTGGTTGCCGATATGCATTTGCAATAAAAATGAAAATTTTTGTGTCAAAATTTACAGTAACACAAACACCAACACAAAACTTCTTTTAAGTATTTCATTTAACGTTTTGAAAAATAAAATGTAGAGAGATCCTAGCAGCAGTTCTTAGAAACTGAACTGAAATTTTAAATGGATAAAAATAATTAGCTAAATAGCTCCCCAAAGGTTTTTTTTCCTGCAAATGAATAAATAAAGCACAAATAAATACAAGCAGTAAAACTTATTCAAGCACCAAAGCAATTAACAAATATACATTTTTAAAATTGTCTAATATCAGCCTGTGTTTGGACAGTTCAGCAGAATTTAGAGGATGCTTGCTTTTAGCCAAAATTTGGGGATATTATCTAAAAAAATAGTCTAGTCAGCAGAAATAATGGTGATTAATTATCCTGTTTGGAAGAGACGTAAGAAAAACTTGAAGCAAAAAAAAAAAAAAAAAAGAATTTCTGAACATACTAAACTTATATTACGTCGGCGCTATGAACGTGCAAAACTGTTGTGTCTCTCTTTAAACTTTAAAAACTAGTCTGGGGCTGCGCCGTAAAGCTCTGCACACAGACTCCCGGCTGAGCTCCGAGCTTCAGCTCAGAGCTCTGAGCTTTAGATAACAGCTCCGTGCTTTAGCTGGAGGCACAGCAGGGAGCTTCACGTGTGCGCGTGGCTTGAGATGAAGTCTTGCACAACGCATGGAAACTTTAGGAATCCTGAATAATATTAGCCTCCTGTTATTATTATCATCATAGAAATGCATCATGATGATTGTGATGTTTAATGCAACTTAGGACAGCCTCTCGCTTGCTCAGCGTTCCTCTGTCACAAATATGGAGCACAGTGCTGATTGGCTATTTCCTCCTGACACATGACCAATCAGATAACACTGTGGGCGGGACATTGAGCCGGACTGCAGGCAGCAACCTGTCAGAGAGAGGCGGCTGCATCAGAGCCGAAGGAGCACATTCTGAAATTTATTTATTTAATCGGCAGTCAGAGCAGATAAAATAACGATACCGATAATCGGAAAAACGATGACTATATCGGATCCGATAAACGGCCAGGCTGATAATCGGTCGACCCCTAGTTCGCATTATAGTTGTGATAAGTTACAATACAACTTTGTAACAAGCAACAACTTCAATATGGTAGATATTTCCCGGGAGTATTTAAGTACGTGTTGCATGTACGACAGTTTGTATGTTTGGCTGGTCCCACTTATTAAAATGCTGAAACTTCTTCCCCCATGGCACACACTCACTCTGTGACAAGAACTTGCCACATATTGTTACAAAAACTATACTAGAATCTCTCGTTTTTTTTTTAATGTGTAGATGATGTAGTAATACACATACGAAGGAAGATGTCGTTTTTATTGATTTTGCTGGCTTTGTCTGTAGTGTTTCTAAGCTCAGGCTGTCTGCAGCGTGTGTGTGGCTTCCATGAATCTTCCAGAGAGAGGCAGGCCCAGAAAGCACTACCACACATTAAGGAAATGAATATTGATTTAAAAACAAATTTGACATGGATTTTAAATTGACTTGAAAAATGCATCGCTTTAAAGAGTCAGGGGTTTGTAGTCTGTCAATGGAGCGGAGAAAACTTCACTCTTGTTTTATGGTTTAATAAGAGTCCGTTAATGGCTTCTTCCACCTTGAGAAAAAGCTCTCTGAAATGGTGTGTGTCTCTGTGTGCACAAGCATACATTGTACATGTACATGTGTGTTTTCTGTGTGTGTGCATGTTTGAATCTGCAAGTTGTTGCCTGATGCATTTTAGGTCTGAGCCTTGGTCTGAGGTCTGAGGTCCCAGCCTTAGTTAATGACTTTACACTGTGTGTGTGTGTGTGTGTGTGTGTGTGTGTGTGTGTGTGTGTGTGTGTGCGCGTGTGTGTGTGTGGACTGTGTTGAGCTGCAGATTAATGGCTTTTTCAAAATGAGTAGCTGAGGCACAAAATGAAAGATGCAAAAAAAAAAAAAAAAAAAAAAACCTAAAAGTATTGAATCATCTGTTTTTCTCACCACCATATATTTAAGGTACTTTTACAGCTACATAAACATCCAGCATGTGGCTGTAGCTCACAATTTCACCTTCACATTTTACTTTGAGAAGTAGTTTTAAGTGTGGAAACGAAGCAGGATCCCTCAGAGGACTGCCAAAATAAGACACCAGGCAATCTAGTTGGAGTGCTTGGTTGGCATGGTCTGAGATCCTGGGTCCAGGTTTCTGTGCTCAGTAGGCCATTGGAAGAAGACTTTGCCACTGGCTTCCTGCCCAGCTCTCAGCTCGACAGAGATGGAGCATGTGTGATGCACGCCAGTGTTTTCCTTTTCTAATCGCTGCACATCAACACATCAGTCTTGCACAAATATTTCATAGCAGAGCAAGATATGCTTTATTTCTTACAGTCATAAAGGAAATCTGTGAATAGTGACATTCCCCCATTATGATTTACATACAGCCTCATTGTTGTAACAGCAAAATTATTGTCTTTTTCGACTGCAGGGACTTTTCCAAGAATGTTGGAAGCTTTTAATGTACTTGGGTATTTTACCTTCATTTTGATGGAAGGAATTGAAGTGCCTAATGGTCACACCCACCTATGGGCTACAAACTATAGGTTGAGCTCAGCATGTGACTGGCAACCTACAAGATTCTAACTTCACCTCCAGTTCTTTCTGTAAATGTATAAGCCATTCTCATTTTCAGGCCCTTTTCCTCCATCATTTTATTCATGCAACAAGTACAGTTAGTGCAGTCCTACTCCATGTTTATTTTGCCCAACCAAACAAAACTCCTTGGTCATTCTGCCCAGGCATGTGGTATGTGTGGTGCTGGATCAGTGAAAATAGTGCTTTTTCCCCACAAATCCAGACTGGAAAAATAAGTTCTGTGTGCTGCTTTACTAGTTTAAAATATATAGAGATTTTTGTCTCTGTTGTATGTTTGCTCACACTATGAAATTGGTTACAAAATAAATGTTCAAACTGAAGCTGTTCTGCTGCAGGACCTTTAATCTCACACCACCAATCAAATCAATGGAAGCAGACAGTCACATTATTACACTGAAAAATCTGCTCTCATTGGCTAGTGATGGGCTCTGTTCTGGAATAAATGTGAGCCACTCACACCTCAGGACCTTCCAAATGCCAGGGTGGAAATGACAAATCGTTGATATTATCAGAGAGGAGCAAATCGGGTTCTAAAGTGATTAGAGTGGTTAAGATTGAACCTGCAAACCACTGACGACACCAAACAAGCATTTGATTGGGACTTCCTCTCTGATTCTCACACTGGAGACACACTGAGGACCAATGGGCTGATTTACACCAAATTGGCTCATTCTGAGTGACAGGGTTTTTATTAGACTGTTGTGGAACCACATCTGAGATGCCTGTAGTAACCTGTATCAGCTGGTTTATGGCCCCTCGTGTCAGATTAAGACAAGGGCAAGAACATACTGTAGCATACCAGCAGCCACAGTTAGAAATTGAACTCAACAGCTTTAATGCAAGTTGCTTTATTAGTTACTTTAAATTGCCATCAATACTTGAAGCCTCTGTAGAAGGCAAAATTTAGTAATGTTGTATGTTAGTATACATGATACAAAAACAACAATCCACATTGTGCAATTTAAAAAAAAAAAAAAAAAAAAAGAAACTGAGCATCTTCAAACTTGAAAATGAACATCTACTTCTCAACATTTAAATAGAAATAGACTATTCCAGATATTCCAGTTGACATAAAGGAAGACAGATAGACAGATTCATTGATTGATTGAAGAAACCTCTATAAAGTAAGGGCACAAACTTGGCCCATTTCCTGAATGAATGCTGTATTTTAGGTTGATCTTCAGACTAAAGCAGACATGCTCCAATTGCTTTGAAATATTTAATAGCAGAAGGCCTTTCCTGGTTTTTCTTCTGGAGTGCTTTACAAAAGTGGGTCTTGCAGTGTTTTAGGGCAGCAGGATAAGTGGTAATCCCTGGAGTGGTACACTTTTGCAGACTACAGATCCTATAGAGAGCTCGGGATGCTGAGTCAGACCAGGGGAAGCAGACTAATCTCCAAAGTACTTTCTATTGTCAGTGATCCAAGCATCTGTCATTCTGCTTTTGGATGCTGTTACCTTCTATGCTAAACAACTACACAGTGTCACGTTAAATAAGCGCAGTGAACTGAAGCTCATTCAAAAAGCTTCCCTTAACTTTAATTCATGCACTGATCTCCCATTGCTGGCGTATTGTTGTAAGGGGTGTCTCAGGTGAAAGCCCATGCAAATCAAGCAGGTTTATATTTGAGAGCCATGCTGCTTCCTCTGGTGTCAAACATGACATGTTAAAATGATGAAAGGAAACTTAAATTCTCTGCTTTAGAGTTCTGCAATTTAAGAGATTGATACTAATATAAATGAGAGAAGAGATCCAGACACCAGGAGTCCCAGTGCACATGAGATGGGGGTGTTGTGTGTGAGAGAGAGAGAGAGAGAGAGAGAGAGAGAGAGAGAAGCAGATGGGGCTTGAGGAGGAGGCACAGTGCCACAAGAATGTGTGCGAGATCAAATCAAAACTCACCATTTGAATCAACTAATCAGCTAAATGGACTTATCAATCAAATTTATTGATCATTTACACGTGAGGCAAATGCAGTTAAAAACATCACCCTGATTTCATCTTTCATACTTACCACCAGGCTGAAATGGGTCTTATTTTTTGTTTGATGCTGTGTTTTATGAATCACTTGCCTAACATGCGATGGGGGAAAACGGTGGTAATGTCTCCTTCAAGGGCGGGTAACAGTTGTTTACAAATAAGAGAACATGTTTGCATGACGCTATTTATCCTTATCGACGTGTTAAATCTGGTGCTGTGTTTTATAAATTATCCCAGAAGAGCCTTGACATGTAGCTGTGTGAAAACTTTATACTTCCCATTGAGGTGATTTTTACATTCCTATTTTTCTGAAGGATTATGGTGTTGAGTGGGTAGATAAAATTGTGTCATTCAGGGTTTTTGACGGCATTTTCTATCCCTTTAGATTAGCTTAAGCATGCGTCATCAAACTGTGAAAAAGGTGTTTATAGTCTAAGTGAAATTAACAGCAAAGAGAAAATGGTTTTCACCCAGCATTGAGGATACAATGGAGACGATCTCATCTGATATGACTGCCAAGCTGCTGCTGGTTAGCTAAGTGCATTGCCATTAAGGCTCTGACCTGTTGAGGCTCAGTAGTTTAATGGTAGGCTATGTATTGCTGTCTTACGGGAAATGATTGCAGTGTTTTGCTCTCTTGAGAAGAAACAAACAGTTCCTTAGTGATTTCCTTAATTAAACTAATGGCTATCATGTCCTGACCTTTGATCCCCTGTTCTCCATCTGCAGATTTATACAGAGAAGAAGAGCCAGTTTGAGATCAAGAGAAACAACCCCAAGGACCTGGTGGAGAGAGTGGCACGGGACATTTCCAAGCTGCTCAACAGTAAGAGGAAAGCTCTGGAGGTAAGACGATAACACTGCACATATTCTAAAAGCTTTCTGTATAAACATGCACACCATCTGTGTATGTGCATAGATACACTATCTGTGTATGTGCATAGATAGAGAGGTTGCTCAGAAGTTCCTTTCCATAAAAATATATTCAAGTTCTCCTTGGCATCTAATTCTTATTATAAGGATCTGAACGATAGTTTGATTGGTCATGAGGGTGAGTCCTGCTGTCAGTCCTGCTTTCTGGGATGCAGTTATTACTTATATTGTGCTCAGGCTGTCATGTATGCCCTGGAAAGGAGAGGAATGAAGGTTAGCCGCAGCAAGACAGAATACATGGCTGTGAATGAGAGGGACTCAAGTGGAATGGTGAGGTTACAGGGAATAGAGATAAAGAAGGTGGAGGATTTTAAGTACTTAGGGTCCACAGTCCAGAGCAATGGAGAGTGTGGAAAAGAGGTGAAGAAACGTGTGCAAGCAGGTTGGAATGGGTGGAGAAAAGTGTCAGGTGTGATGTGTGACAAAAGAGTCTCGGCAAGAATGAAAGGAAAGGTGTACAAAACGGTGGTGAGACCAGCGATGTTGTATGGCTTAGAGACAGTGGCACTGAGGAAAAGACAGGAGGCAGAGCTAGAGGTAGCAGAGACTAAAATGCTGAGGTTCTCTTTGGGAGTGACGAGGATGGATAGGATCAGGAACGAGTACATCAGAGGGACAGCGCATGTTAGATGTTTTGGAGATAAAGTCAGAGAGGCCAGACTGAGATGGTTTGGACATGTACAGAGGAGGGATAGTGAACATATCGGTAGAAGGATGCTGAGGTTGGAACTGCCAGGCAGGAGGCCTAGAGGAAGACCAAAGAGGAGATTTATGGATGTAGTGAAAGAGGACATGAAGTTAGTTGGTGTGAGAGAAGAGGAGGCAGAGGATAGGGTTAGATGGAGGCAGATGATTCTCTGTGGTGACCCCTGAAGGGAAAGCCGAAAGGAAAAGAAGAAGAAGAAGTGCTCAGGCTGTCATGTGATTAGTAGCAGTCTGTTTCTCTCTCTCAGCGGGGAGCCTCACCCCAAAGAGAAAGGGAAATACTGAGACAGGAAGTCAAAGACGAGAGACTGATGAGGGAAATGAGCAGACAGTTGTCAGTGATAATATGAAGTAGCATTTGTACTAATCATGAAAAACAGGATTTTAAAATGAAAATGTTGATTTCCCCATGTTTTATTGGAGCATCTAACAGAGCATAAGTAAGTTTTGTTCAGATCATCTTCACACTCAAATTTACATGTCGAGAGCTTGTAATTTCTAAATTAACTGATTAGAATTTGTATTTATCACTATTTAAAGCTTTGTCACAATGTTAGCTAGGCATTCTTTTTAATCCATTTTTGGTAATTCCCATCATCTCTGCACACATACACACATAAAGCCCAAACACACACTTCTACACACGAACACTTTCTTTAATCGGTTTGATCATTTATAGACTATTTTTATACACTGAAACTGATGATGCCACAATCATGCAAGACACGTACACTTTCAAATGTTGCACAGCCCTCTTACTGACACTACTGAACACTAAGCTTTCTTTTTATGTTCGTGGGAGATGTTTTCGGCTGTGTGTGTGTGCATGTGTGCACAAAGTAAATCTTGAATTGCATCAGTGTTGCACTTTATTAAAGGATGGGGGACATTTGAAGGACTGTCCCTTTCCTTTCGTCTGCGTTTGGCCTGATATGGTCACTCAGTGTGATATTTTTCCACAGTTGAAGCATTACAAAGGCACATAAGTGTGTATCTTTTAAGAGCATGAGGTTTTGCGGGAAGCACCTTCATGCTGAGCAGCAGAAGTCTTTCAAAGGCACAGTTAATTCTACAAAAAGGAACGAAGGTGTTACATCTCCTGTGGTCATATGTGGGATTGAATTTGAAATGACATTGACCCTCCACACACACACACACACACACACACACACACACACACACCACCCACCACCCTAAGCTCCATGGGCCACACTGTCACCTCACATCCTGTCTGGCTGGGAGATTCACTCAGGAGAGAGGAAATGAGGTGAAAAAAAGAGAAGGACTAGAATGAGAATATCTCCCTGGGGCGTGGAAAAATCAAGGAAATGATGTTCAGAAATTCATAGATTTAAAAATGAGCAGAAAGTGGGAGAAGGGGAGATTGGATAGAGGGAGAGTGAGTTTGGGTAAAAAAAAAAATCAAAAGGAGCGAAGAGAGGAGAGGAAAAGTGAGTCAGAAGAAGCAAATGCAAAGAGACAAAGCAATGCAAAGAGACGGAGAATCACGCCATTATGGAATCCAAATACCATATGCAACAAGTTAAAGTTTAATTTAGCTAGGTTGTAATTTTTTTTCTCTAAAACTAACATTTCTAGACTGTAGGGAAATAAATTCAGCTGGGCATATTTATACAGAGAAAAGTGAAATTCATGTCTTAATGCAGTATAGAGATAAGAAGGTCTCATACTCAGGACTTAAATTTCAGCCCATTTCTACCCTCTGTAATGGTTACTTAGTCCCAGATATTAATTTTTAGCATATGGAAAGAAGAAGAAATAGTGTGTTTTTGTGCACATGCACGTGTATGCACGCAAGAAGAAATTATTTTGGTGCAACCCATTTAAATAATGCTTCGGGTGGTTCATTTTAATTCATGTTTGTATTACTAATGAGAAAATGCACATTGACTCTAAATACTAAATCACTTAGCTCATAATAGGGATTGAAACATTTCTCAGCTGTCTGGATTTAGTAGCTGTAGCTTTAAATCCTGATTTAACAAAATAAAACACTGCGTTTTTTGGTGTAAAAATGAAAGGAAAGAAAAGGGAAATTACATTTTTTGCATGTTGATATTGAGAATTATAGATTAATAAAAAGAAGAGTAATTTTTTTTCTGAGTAGTTTTTGTTTTATCTCCTCATTTTACAAATTAAGAGAGTGATGTACGTAGGATTTAACACTGTTAGGAGGAGACCTGCTTTTGAAACAGGGACTAAATTTCTCTAAAATATAATTCAAAGTGCAGTGTGTTCAAATGTTCTCC
Source organism: Lucifuga dentata (assembly GCA_014773175.1). Lineage (NCBI taxonomy): Eukaryota > Metazoa > Chordata > Actinopteri > Ophidiiformes > Bythitidae > Lucifuga > Lucifuga dentata. Next base: position 36,237 of record VXCM01000200.1, read on the forward strand.
TCGTGCTAAAAATGGAAACCGGATAAGCTGACTTAGTTTTTCTTTAAAGGCTCTGCACTGTTTATTCTTTTCCTTGTCTTCATCTCCTCCACCCTATGTCTCTGTCTGCTCTCCTGTCTTGCCTCTGGCTTCAGCCATCTTCTCAGACAAGGATGTGATTCTATGGTTGGTGCCAAAATTAAAATGTAAAACAAACCCCGTTGGCTGACAGGTTAGTATGTTGCCTCAGGACATTTTATATGAATCTCTTTGTTTCTGAGGCAGGTTGAAGTGTGATTCAGGAAAGTTCCTCTGCTATTTAAAATTTTAGCTGATGTCAGGGGCCTTGTGAGTTGCACCTGACACCTGATGGAATTTTCTTTTATCTTATGACTACATCTTCATCATTTTAGATGACCTGAGTTTGAAGCCAAAAGTTTTCTGTGCATTGATGTTTGCTGTTGTATGCAGTTTTCATGGGACTTTTAAATTTCATCAAGTTTTATGTATATATATCTATATATATATATATATATAGATATATATAAATCTTTAAATATTTTTATGCTAGACTTCAGTCTTTTAGGATGATGATGAGGATGATGATGATGATGATGAGGATATTGTAACATCAAATGTGATATCAAATGTAGAAAGTTAATCTTATTCTGCCTCCCAGTCCTTTGGTACCTTCGGAAAGTCTCCATAATCAGGTCTCTCTACTGTTCATTGACTTCTTCTGTTAACCATATTGTACTATATATGTAATACTATAAGTATAATTTTCCCTCTATTCATACCAGAAGAAGCTACACTAAAAAATAATATAGTAATGAATAATCTGAACTACACCTGTCCCACATTGTTTAGGGCTTCGCTATCTGAGATCACATCAAAAAGGGAAAAGTAGGAAGATTACCTAGACAGACATGCATAAGCAGGCAAAACAGAGGCATTGTTACTCGTGTGTGTGTTTTTGTAGGTGTGTGTTTTATCAGAGCAACAGGCTCACACCTGACTGGTGCTAGAGTGCGTCTCTGACAGGTCTTTTAACCTGGAGCAGCCACAGAGAACACAGCCCTCCATGTAACCTGTCATGTATAAAAAGCCAAACAGGTGTGATAGACCTCTCAGGCTGAACTGAGCCTCCTTTTCTCCTCTCTGAGTTACTCCATGATGGCCACAGAGTCAGCAAGAGATCATGTGGGTCCCACAGAACTACCTGAGCTTGCACAACATCCTGTACGCTGTCAGTCAAAGCCAGGCAGAGTCGAGCTGTCAGTCAGTCTGCTGCTGGGATTTATCCGTCCTCTTGGAAGGAAGATGAGGCCAAGAGCTGCAGACAGAGATCATGTTACATTCCCATCAGCCACCGCACAGCAAAAGTACCATTGTCAGAGCTTTTAAGTTGGGATTTCACAGAGAGGACTGGTGGAATAGAGAGTGAGCTAAGGTTGGTCTAATCCAATTACACACATTTCTATACTCTCCCAGTACCGCTTCCAGTCTGCCTCTGGGCTGTTGCTTGATAGATACACGCCCAGCTCTCCACTGGATTGCTTAATTCGGGTCAAATCATGGTGATGAGAGAGGAACAAACAGTTATTGTGGTGTCAACGAAATGTGATGGTGCTAACAAGGAACATAAGCTGGCAAGAAAACTGTGGCAGCATATTTTCATGGTAATACTGAGACCAAACCCATGTGTAGGCTGAGGTATAAGGATCTTACTATCTTTTGTAGCAGCAATCAACAGTGATGTCAAGTAGGTTGATCAAAAAGTATCAAACAAACTGAATATTACAGGCTTCAGAAAGATAGGATTTACTGCAGGGGTGTAGTATTGGGTTGCATTGGATTCTATGTGTACCTATTTATGTTAGTTTGAATGCGGGACAGATTTTGTTAATCAACAGAAAAAAAAAAAACTTTAATGAGCCAGAGTTAGCCCAGGAGACTAATTTTCCAAAGCCAGATGTTAAGAGGCATCATAAAATAAAATAAAATAAAAAGTAAAACTACAGTGTGCACACACAGTAAACATTGTACAACTCTACTACACAAAATAAGCCATTAAAAAGGCAGTTTTCCAGTGGCTATTTTTGCAGCATCCCTTGGGGCTGATGTGCACCTATCATATTAAATTGGTTGTAATTACACAGTGTGTTCAAGAGCCAGTTTATGTCAAATAGGCCATGTCTACATTTATTTGACAACAAATTACAGAAAAACAATATGGCATATGAAAAAAAAAACAAAACAAAACTTTCCAGGCTCATTTCAATAAGTTGTGTTACAAATATAGTGAAGATTGGGTCTTCAAAAGTCTGTTTAGTTGAGAGTCTGTAGAGATGGAAATGGGTGTGGCCTCTACAATAGATTTTTGTTGAACCAATTCATTCAGGAAAAAAAAACAGAATTCTGCTTGTAAGCATAGTTCAGAACTTATGAGCCAACATATGAAATTCTTTATAAACAGCTATGTGATGACACATTCACCACCAAAAACAGCAAATTTCAACAAAACAAAACTGTAAACTGTTAAATTGTTTGTGAGAAATCCTTCTGAAAAATCAGAAAACAGATGAATTTAACTTTAAATCATGAAAAATAATTGAACAATAACAAAAAAACCTTTTCCTTATTTTTTTTCCTCTAGTTACATCAGGTGATCCTGGGTCCATGATTTGCTGTGTGTTCATGAGAAAGGGGTAAAACTACAAATGTGATACTACATGACAGTATGAGGCTGCGTGATTGGAGAACTTGAAGCAAGTTGACGATGGTAGAAGGTGGGCGGGGTTTGTTTCAGGGATAACGGAGATGTTCTGTGACTTTGCAAGTCGTACTGATAGTGATTGAGAGAGAGTGCAAGAGTTCGGACCGGGACACTATGCGGGGACAGCAAAATTGTGCTTGACAGAATTAATCAATCAGACTGCGTGGGCATCTGTCTCCTCCTGACCGTGGAAACCGAGACAACGTAGACGGGTCAGGGATGGGGAGGGACGAGCCGCTCTGTGTCATCTATCATCACTTTACATCCATTNTAGACGGGTCAGGGATGGGGAGGGACGAGCCGCTCTGTGTCATCTATCATCACTTTACATCCATTAATAATTCACTGAGACACAGAGTCTCAAAGCGTGACACAGCTGCATGCTGGCGAAGTTGGAGTGTGCACGTGTTGTGATCTGTTCACTTCTGCACATGTACAGTACCATACATTCATGTGAACTCATATTGCTCAGAAATAGTTAAATCACTGAAGAAGCAATTGGGATGAAATGGTGACAGCAGGATGTCAGACGTATGCTGCATTTGTTTGCTCACAACCTCAAGTTATGCATTACAACAGCTTTATATACCTCTCTTTTACAGAGTACACAACAAGGTCATGTTTTTGTTAGAATTAATACTAAATCATCAAAATTATACTGTAAGTTGGCAGCATCACATAAGACAATTGTTACTGTAGTTAGTCTGAACACCCTAAATGTCCCAAATCCATAAAGTTCACATACTTAATTTTATGAATAATGACAAGCCAGTAACTGCTTATTCATTTTTATCATGTCATGCTTCATCTATGTTATTGCTCTAAATATAAACAAAAGCTAATTTCTTAATAGTGAACCAGAAAACAGCAACAACAAGAAATCAACAGTTTAATTATTGTTACTGTGGTAACAGTGGGAATATAACCACCTCCTTGGAGCGTGTGGTTGATGACTTGAGTCGTCATCCCAGCGAGATCTCAGATGCCTCAGTGACTGGCTTTAATTGAACAGGCATCCGGCACAAATAACCAATTTGTAAATGCTAAATTTAGCCCTGAGGCTTTTAAAGGGCCACCAGCACTAAAAAAATAAGGCTCACGCTATCACACATGAAGCTGCTGTGACTCGTGAGCTGTCACTCTGATATGGATGGCCCTCAGTGGTAGAGTCCACTGGATTAGTAAAGTGAAGCCCTCCCTTGTCTGATGGGGCTCTGGGTATTGATGTCAAAATGACCGCTGGTGGTTCTTTTCAGTCATTTAGCTGGAGCACAGACCTGTTCTCTGGTCTGCTGTGGCAGTAACACAATAAATATTGACTGGCTCTTTTTAAAACAAGATCTCCAAGCTATGCAAATTGCTTGTAGGCAAAGTTTCTGCCTTTCTGAGCAGCAGCAGCAGTACGACAGCAGCTGGTGTTTCTGCAATGAATGACACCACCGGCAGCAAGTGATTATGTCCCTCCTGTTGGCGTGAAGAGATGACAAATGAAGAAGTTCTTTCTTTCAGAGGGGAGAAATTTCCCTGCAGCCCCGCTCCCCTCACACCTCATTCTGAAGTGACATTTAAATGAATTTTTTTTTGTGGGGAATATATAAAAAGCATGTACACTGTAATCATTATTGGCATAAGTATAATTTTAATCTAGTAGGTTATACGGTGGCATAGTGGTTAGCACTGTTGCCTCACAGCAAGAAGGTACTGGGTTTGAAGCCGAGTGCCCCCTCCGGTCCTTTCTGCGTGGAGTTTCCAGGTTTTCTCTGTGTTTGCATGGGTTTACTCCGATTTCCCCACCATCAAAAACGTGCCATTGCCCTTGACAAGTCACTAGGGTGTAGACCTGGAGCTTATCCCTGGGCACCGAACTGTGGACACCCACCCACCCACCTGCTGCTCATAGTTGGGTTCAGCCAAACGCAGAGAAGTATTACATTTATACATGAAGTCGCAGCATTTTTACTCAGTTACAGACTATTTTTCCTTTCATAATCCCTTGCCCTTGTGATGTCAGTGGTTAACATCCAATCCTGCCCTTATCGTTGCATTAAACCTTGAACTAAGCACTTACTATTAACCTCCCTGAGGCTCAGTGTGCCACTCAGTAAAAAGCAAGAGGCTCTTGGTTTGGTTTGTGCTCATTTAGGGAGCTTAATGAATTATAAGGGTTTCATCATGAGAGTGTCTGAGCAGTGCTGTGGGGAGATCAGATGGTTTGAATAACTAATGAGCCCAATCAGCAGTCATAACTTTAACACATGAACATTTTTTGTGCCTTTTCAGAAGTCATAGCAACATATTATACCCCAACCCTCCCACCAGCAGTTCTAGAAAAAAATAAATTAGAGAAGACTCTAACAAAGTAATTTGGTTTTCCATTTCCTGTAGGCCTTTGGAGAGGCAGTTATAACTCTCAGGTCCCATCAGGGAAGTACAGGAAAGTAGGCCGAGCTCTACTTCGGCAAAAATAGAAGACAAAACTTTGCGACTTCCTGTGTGCGTTGATTGGCAAAAAGCATCACATTTCCACAGATGCCATTCAAACAGATTCCATCATGTTCCTGAAGATGTACAGCAGACAGTTTGCTTTTCCTGGATGGTCTAAAATGTCTGAAAAACAAAAAGTTCATTCAGATGCTGAAGATGTAACAGATGAAAATATTTGAGTAAAATGTCCCCACAGTGTCTTTACCACAGCAGAAGATTAGTGGCTGCTGAAATATAACGTATAGGAGCATAGGGCTGAGCAATACATCATCCTGCCTGTGTACAGACCTCTCGTGCACAGGCAGCCACCTGCCACTCGCACAGTGAAAAGATGGTCCGACGAGGCTGAGGCAGCTTTGAAGGACTGTTTCGACTCAACTGTGTGGGAAGTCTTCTGTGATGCTCATGGGGAGGACACTGTGTAACACACTGTGTAACAGACATCAACTTCTGTATGGAGAATGCCGTACCCACCAGGACTGTATGGTGTTTTCCCAATGACAAACCCTGGATTAATCCTGATGTAAAGGCTCTCCTCGAAAAAAAAAAAAGAGGGCCTTTAGGTCAGGAAATAAGGAGGAGCTGAAGAATGTGCAGAGAGAGCTGTGGAGGAGGATTAGGGAGGGGAAAAACAGCTACAGGAAGAAGATGGAGGATTGGCTGCAACAGATCATCAGCAGAGTCTGGAAAGGCCGTAAAACCATCTCTGGCTACAAGGAACACAAACCCCAGCCGGCAGGGGACCGGAAGTTCGCAAATGATCTGATCAGTGANACACACACACACACACTCCCCCTGCACCAGTGAACACCCAGGGTTATGGACATTGAAACTGTGAAATCTTACAAGTACTTGGGTGTTCACCTGAACAATAAACTGGACTGGACAGATAATACTAATGCACTTTACAAAAAAGAACAGAGGGGACTCTATCTGCTGAGGAGACTCAGGTCTTTTGGAATGTGGGGGACACTCCTGAAGACCTTCTTTGACTGTGGTGGCATCAGCTATCTTCTATGGCGTGTCTGCTGGGGGAGCAGCATCTCCACTGCTGACAGGAAGAGACTTGACAAACTGGTTAAGAAGGCCGGCTCTGTCCTGGGATGCCCCCTCCATCCAGTGGAGGTGGTGGCAGAAAGGAGAATGATGGCTAAGCTATCATCCCTGATGGACAACAGGGATGATAGTCCCATCCCATGCAGGACTTTCTGACAGGACAGGGCAGCTCCTTCAGTGACAGGTTGCTTCACCCGTGGTGTGTGAAGGAGAGATACCACAGGTCTTTCCTGCTGCTGCTATCAGACTTTACAAACAGCACTGCTCCAGGTAGTACACACATACAAAACTGATAATTCAACCATGTGCAATATCACATGTACTATAATGTCTACCTAACTGTGCAATATCAATATTCTTACGTGCAATAATGTGAATTCAACATATTTTCAACATATTCTTTTTTAAAGGTGCTATATAAATAAAGTTATTATTATTATTGTGTAATAATGCGTGCAATAATGTAAATTCAACACATTCAGCCTGTGGACTTATTATAGTTTGTTTACTGCTTGTTGTTGACTTGCCTGCTTTTGCCTTGCACTATGTTTCCTGTTTTTTTGTTTTTTTATACTTGAACTCTCCCCTTGCTGCTTTAACACTGAAATTTCCCCGCTGTGGGACTAATAAAGGATTATCTTATCTTGTCTTGTCAATATTTATATTGATCATCTATCATTGTAATCTTACCATCTGATTTTTTTTTCACTATAAACAGTTTTGTTGTCTAAGCTAATATTTCACAGCAGTTTCTATGTTGGATTCAGATTCAAGATCAGTGAGACAACCTAAAATATAATTTTGCATAACCAATTATGTAGAATTTGGAAAATGGTCTCATCATCATCAAATATAAATGACGAAGCTCATCAAATCATCATAGTGAAGAAAAACTCTCTCATGCTAATACAAATTTTAATATGGAAAAGTAAAAATTCAAAAATCAATAATATAGAAATTAAATTTAATATTCATTCCTTTACTCCTTCACTCAAGGATACAAGGATAGAGTACTAATTGGTCTAGTTTCTTAGTGATATACACATTAATTTTGCATGTGTACACACAACTAGACACACACACACCCACACACGCACACACACACACACACACACACTGAATCATGTCCCCTCCCATAATCTCCTCCCCAATCCCCTGGCCCTTGTCATTCAGATCTATGAACTTCCATTAGCAACCATCTGTTACAACCTGCAGCAAAGCTATTACACTTTACACACTCACACACATAAACACACACACATATGAATGGACACACTTACCACACCCAACGTATGGCCGAATAACTTCTTCTAAGCCTTGAGAGAAATTGCAGAAGTAGCGGCTGTTTAACCTTCAGAGGGGAAGTCACCCGTACACGCAAAACACCTGTGAAAGCGTCAGTATACTGCTGCCCACTACAGATGCATTTAAAGGTCAGCAATGCTCACACACACACACACACACATACACACACAGTATGGAAGGTTATTGCCAAACACATGCAGGATAGGTTGCGGCATCTGGTTGTAAAAACAGATTGTTATATCTTCAGATTATGGTATTGTGTCATTCGATCACTTCCAATGATAAAGGTCACAACATCCTGCCCACTGTGTCTTGGCAACATTTCACATTAGAGAAAATGTCAAAACCTGATCTGCTTCATGGCAGTTCGCTGCCTCCAGCACTTTTCTTCACATCTTCATCTGCACACACTTATTTCAATTCTGAATGTACCATTTTCAGCTCCATTTGAATGCTATGCTTTTCTCTCTTCTCTTAAACAAATGTCAAATGTACAGCAGAAGATTTATATTTTTTTGTTGCCATGTCCCTGCCTCACACAAAGTCATTCATTTGACTGACAGTTTAGGTTCCAGGCAGGAAATGGGGGGNGGGGGGTTGATTCAGCTTCTAATTATCCAAGTTCTTCTTGAGAGGAAAAATGCTTTCTGTGTTTAAGCAACTTGTTCACGTAGCAATAGCATCTGCTTCACTCCTTCATTTCCCCGTCAGCGAGAGACAAATGAATAGAAATGGCTGCTTTGTGCTTTTATGCAGCCGTCTCTCCAAGCTGCATAAAACGCATATTTCAAGTCTCCCATGTGTGATTTTTGTATCTGCAGAGAGCGGAGAGAAAAGGAGACAGGGAGAGACACTTGAATCAGGAATCGCTGTGCTAAAATGTACTTTTTTTTCTTTTTTTCAATTGCAAGGCAGTGCTCTTGTCTGTTTGTTGTTTTCTTTCCTAGAGGGCACAATTGAAAAAGATCATTTTTTTCATGAAAGGGGCTTTTGAAAACGCCTCAGCAATCAAATAGAAAATATGTTATATTGCTGGGCAGTGAAACAAAATGAAATAAGTGCTGTGCAGAAATAGTGCCTTGTTCAAATACAAAATTGTATTTTTAAAGACAAAAAGGCACAGCATGGTCATCTGCTGTTCTGAGTGGAAACCTTTTCAAAGGATGGCACAAACAATTTTTTTTTTTTTTTTTTTTACATAAAATGTGTTATCATGACCTCTTATCCTAAACAGGTCAAAATCCACCCCACTTCAAATTTTCAGGCCTTCCACCCTGTCAGCTCCATCCCCGCTGCCTCTTCTTTATCCTGGTGATTATCCGTCAGTTCCCTCTTATCAGCATCACCATCATCAGCAGAGAGGCCACATAGCAAAATTAGTCCCATGGGAGGAAGTGAGTGCACAAACTTATGGATACAGGCATGAGAGAGAGAGAGAGAGAGAGAGAGAGAGAGAGAGATAATGTTTTAATGTTACCTGTTTTAATTATTGAAATTGCATGATTTTTTTAAGTTTGACTTTCTGAAATTGGAATCAGTGTGTTTTTTTTTGTGAGCCTGTTTATTTCAAATAGAATAATGCACGATGTTTGTGGGAGTAAATAATCTGTTATCTCTGAATGCTGGGATGATAACCATAGCCTCCCACTGACCCCAGGGAACTATGCCTTAATTCTAGTGTGATGAAGAGTCAGGTTCTGCTTGAGTGACTTTCTTTTCTGCTGGTGGAATGGACAAGGCAAATAATGGGCTTTTGTACTGAAAAGGAGCTGTTATTTTCTGACAGACCAAAGATCGGAAGAGCAGAGGCTGTTTTCGCAGTATGGCGTCCTTACATAACAAGACAGATATATATACACACACACACATACACACATGCACACGCACAAATGAATGTTTGACAAGTTTTTCTGCCTCCAGCAAACACAGCCTTCAAGCAGCTGTTTCACATTAATTTGTGAAATAAAACGAATAGAATTTACATGAGTTTTGATACTTTTGGTCATTTCACCTCCAATAATAATAGGAGAAACCAACTGCACACTCCAATCAATGGCAAACAAGTGAAGGTGGTAGTTGCTCACTGAAGGTAGTAGCTTCTTGGTTAAATTGGTGTAAAAGTGTCTCTTGTACATATGGACAATTTGATATGCGACAGGCAATTTTTGTAATCTATTTGCTTTCATCTTAGCAAACACAAGCTGCTGTTTTGGTGATTGCCCACCATTCAGGTCCCTGCAAGCTTATCACCTTTACGTAGAGGAAAGGTTTTTTCAGTTGTTGTACAATGGTCCTTTTCCAAATGATTTGGAAATGTGAAATTGAAAGTAAATATCTGGTAGACTACTCATAAATTCTCAACAAAAAGGAAAAAAACAAAAAGGAAATTAACATTTAAATTTTTTGTTTAGTTTTATTTGGTTTGGGTGAAGAGCCTGATGTTAATAGGAAAGATCAGTCCTTTGCAGTGCCAACAGCTTCAGCACCAATATGATCCCCTTTAAATAAAAGAGATCAGTTTCACTGGACTGCTGTACAGTTTGTGCAGAAGAGCTCAATTTCACTAAGAAACTGTCTTATTGAAACGCCTATGCTTCTGCAACTGGATGGGCTGAGCACAATTGGCAGTGATCTTCAGAGAAGCTGTATGCTAGCTCTGCAGGCGAGCCCACCGAGGCTATTGTGTAATTCTGCAGAGTAGGATTGCAAGAAATGAAAAGTTTGGCGTGTGTGAAAGACAAAAAGGGATGGGTTTGAAAGGATATAAGAGGTCATGTAGCTCCTCTTGATCACAGGTGGAACGACTTTCATTTTTGTTCTGCTGAGCCGCAGTTTTTGCTTTAACATTCTCATCATGGTAAATGTAAACAATCCCTGCCACTTGTCCTCACAGAGGACGCTCTTGCAGGGAGGCCAAGGGAATCAGAAGTTGGCTCGCCTTTATTTTGCTTCTCCATCAGACCATGCAGTTAATCTTTGCTTGTCTCCAGCTTATCTGGGCTCCTGCCACCCTTGCCCTGCCCAGGGAGAGAGGCTTCACATGCTTTAGCCCTCTCCTCCTCCTCCTCCTCCTCCTCCTCCCCCCTTGCCTTCCCCTCAGCACAGCTCTCTTTGGTGGTGGCTGCAGATTGAATTATATTCTCCTTGTTCCATTTCTCCCAAGTTTGCATTCATTTGCAGCGCGCTGTCACTTCTCTTCTGTTGTGTTTGCTTCTTAAGTGGAAGCCATTCAGAGTCTGTCTCAGCTAGTTGAATCTTCTATCAGTTGCGCCATTGGTCTGCTATTGTGGTTATGCAAAAAAGAAAGGGTTTTATAGTGTAAAGGCACATTCGCGGGGTTAAATGCCCAATATGCATATGTGTGTTGGGGTTCCAGTAGCATTATTCATTCATTTATCAAGTCAGTCTTTTTGAGTGATGCAATCATTGTGAAATCATTTATTTTAAAACTGCTGCCATATCAATTAAAATATTCATCATTGGATCTAGTGAGACGAGACATCAGCTGTGATGAAAACATTCATATTCATTTAGAAAACAAATCAACAACTTCCAACTTTACTACTGTACATTTGAACATATAAATTTAAATTCACATGTATACGCTAGGGTTCAAACATTTGGAATCACCCACAAATATTCATGTTGTTAAAGAAATTGATTTTATTCACCAAGGTGGTATTAAATTGATTTAAATATATAACCAAGACATTAGTACTGTTGCAAATGGCTATTACTGCTGGAAGTGACTAATTAATAATTAGTTATTCACATAAAACTCTAAAGCCCCATTTCCCATTTTCAGCAGCTAATACTTGAAGCTAATACTCGTCTTAATGATAAACTCTTTTCGCTCATCCTAAATTAGTCATGTTAAAATGCTGTTGTTGTTTTGCTATATAAAGGTTATTCCATGCGTCATTTCCAAAAAACTGAACAAACTGAAGGTTTCATACAAAGGTGTCTACCACTGTCTTGAGAGAAAAGGGAAAAACTGGATCTAACAGGACAGGAAAAGAAGCAGAAGACCCAGATACAATACAGTGTCATCTGCAACAGTGAAAAACAACTGTGGGACTAAGTGAATGTGTACCTTTAACAGCACCAGCAGCCACTTATAACCTAGATTTTGTTTTGTCTACTTTTTTATCCATCAATTAAAAGACCTGTCAGGAAATTTAAGAGTGACATTAGCTTTCAGTTCTTTGTTTTAATTTTTGGTTTTGGGGCTACCATTTAATTTTCATTTGGATTACAGTTTCTACATTCACAGTGGATTTCATTAAGTCAAATCCACAAACTGTCGACTTTATTTTTTGTGTGAATCATTGGTATTATTGGACAATTTAAAGCTTGGTCAGAATTATTTTGGACTCAAACAGAGGTCATTCTGCCCAGATGTTTTCTAAGGTCCTAAGGAGAAGTTTTGGCTAAAACTCTGGTTCACTTGCCTCTCCTCCCTCCCCTCCTCCTCCTCCTCCTCCTCCTCCTCCCTGATTTCTGCACCACTGTCTTGAACTTTGACAGCCTATCATAACTCTGTCAAGCCCTTATAGCCTGCCATAACATAATGACCCAACCCTGTTCATGAATGGCAGGTNCTCTGTCAAGCCCTTATAGCCTGCCATAACATAATGACCCAACCCTGTTCATGAATGGCAGGTGTTTTTCCTTACAGGCCAATGAAGTAGCAGTGGGGAGATGTGGTTTTACGCCCAGTTACCTCGTTAAATTGGAGACTGACAGGTGACTTCCCAAACTATACAGACAAGAGGCCCATTTGTTTGTTTACACCCATTTAATTCCTCCTGTGTTTGAAACACTACACCCTGGCTGCCTGCTGGTCTGGGCTCATTCCGAGAAGTTACCAGAAGGATGGGACACATTTTTCCCCCAGTGAGCGAGTGACCGGAGAAAGGTGTGGAAATTGGAGAAGAAGGGAAGGGAAGGGAAGATAAGCATTTGCCTTGAGGCAGAGGAGGAGAGAGGAGGCAGTGGAGGGAGGGAGGGAGGGAGGGAGAGGGATGCTTCAGTGAAACAGTTGAGGAGAATCTCAAATATTGACCTTGGAAAAACACCTCTGTGATAATAGTTATCTCTCTATGTGCTAGTCTCTCTCTCTCTCTCTCTCTCTCTCTCTCTCTCTCTCTCTNCTCTCTCTCTCTCTCTCTCTCTCCCCCTCCTCCCTCCAATCAGCAGCTCCAGATAAAGCCAAACTGTTTTTTCCCTCCTTTTGATACACATTAATCCCATCATTGATTACAAATTTACAAGCTCAGGTTCAGCTTATCACAATAATCCTGAACCTTCTTTGACACCCCC
>VXCM01000200.1:49229-260693 GCA_014773175.1 Lucifuga dentata
CCCCTTCCCATACTGTATAGCTGAAAACCATATATTATAGTTCCTTGACTAATTTCCTCCATCAACCGCACAAACAAATCATCGAGTTATCACTGATTAGACAAAGCTTTGTGATTTTAGGTTGCAGGCAGGTCTCAGTGTATAGTTGTCCGACCNTATCACTGATTAGACAAAGCTTTGTGATTTTAGGTTGCAGGCAGGTCTCAGTGTATAGTTTTCCGACCTATTATATGTTACAGTAACAATTGTCTAAATGTGTGATAATAACAGGTTTTAAAGAAAGCTGTGGCTCATTGTATCAGAGTGGAGCTGCCTCAGAGACGTACAATGCAAAGTATGCTAAGTGATGGCGGGGGAGTACATCTATTCATTTAAATTGGTGCTAATGGCAGACTATTTAAAAGTCAATTAATTGCTAGAGGCCAAATGCACATTAGCAGTTAATGCTGTCAAAATGCTAAGTAGTAATTGGATGTGTTGATGGGATGTGTGTGTATCGGTGTGTGTTATTTCCTTGAGTTTGGACCTGGGTGGTCACCAAGTGCACCTCCAATCTGACTATGGATTGGCTAATGACCAATAACTCTTATTTATCATAAAACAAAGCATCTTGGGAAAAATGTAATATGCTAGATTTGGTTTGACAGGTTTTGCTAATATAAGAAGTTTCCAATATTTAGTTTTCCTTCTCTTAATTTGCAGTGCCAGTTCTCAAATCTTCTTTAGAACCTATTCTCTGTTTTCCTTTTTGTTTTCCATTGTTTACCATCACTACCTCACATCTCCATTCTTTCTCACCTTCTCTTCTTCTTCACTTCATCATCCTCATCTTTATAAGTGAGTGTGAGAGAGAGAGAAAGAGAGAGAGAGCAAAGGCCTAAGATCGATGTCGGGCACACACACACACACACACACACACACACACACACGCACAGACCAGCAGCTGGCTGAATCAGAGTGATCGATCAGGCATGGAGCATTTACTCTGCCAGGCTGCTGGGCCTTTGTGGATGGAGATTATTTCTAAATTATTACAGGAGGCAGATGCTTGTCAGAAGATGCTCTCTGTCAAGGTTAGACTGCTTCAGTACTGCCTATGTAGCTCTCTTCTCTCTCTGTCCTTCTCACTCTCTCTCCCTTTGTCACACTCTTTCTTCATCTTCTTAAATTTGTCTACTTTACCTTCTCCCTCTCTTTCTGTTCTGCAAGGGTTTTGTTGTCATTTTATATGTTCTGCACCACTCTGTATGTTGTCTATATTTTTAGAGTGTATTATTATGCAGGAGATACAGTATGTATAAAAAGCATAGATTGCATACCTCTCTGATAATGAGAATCTGAAAATGTCATCTAGAAAGCTGACTCCCGTCGATGCAGCTGGGCTGCATAATCTTTGACTGATGATAGTCTATAACAACACTGAATATAACAGCAGAAGCTTGTTTGAAAATGAGTTTATCCTTCACGTAAGATATTTTTATTCTTAGCCTTACACTTTGCTGAGTGCATGTGTTCTTTGAAAAATAGATGTTTTTTTGTTTTTTGTTTTTTGTTTTGTTCCATCTTTGTGCTGTGTAGGTGCCTTGTGTTTTTTGTGCAAGATTGCATGTTTAAAATGGATAATTCAAGTTGGAGATGTCTTAAACCTGTATGTTTTCACTGTTGTTAGAAAGATTAGACTTGTTAAAGGCCTTGTACGCCCTGGGCTCTACCTCTTGTCTTGTTCATTTATCCTGAGCACTGCTTTTTTCTCATGGTCAGCATAAATTACTCCAGTTCTTCTCTCTTACATGACATATCACATCCTATGCTGTGGATATTATATTCCCCATTTCCAATTCTTCATACAGACATTTCAGACATTTGGAATGATTGGAAAGTGTTTTTTTGAAGATCACTTCAGTGTTTAAGCGTATTAATGTTTGCTGATGTGGCTACTAGCAACACTGGCATACATATCCTTTCCAGGGATATACAGGGAAGGTAGGAAAGAGCTTTTTATATCCATAATGCCTTAATTCTTAATGAAACTAATTCATAACCAAACTAGAAAGCACTTACAAAGTGCAAAACTCAGCCAAGGCTGCACAATCCTCTAAATTTATTACCTATGCCAAGGTGTTTACATTTGCATCCAGGTACAGATTAAACATTTCTAAACATTTTCTATCATTAGGGAGACATATAGATGTTTGTGCAGCCTTGGCAGAGGTAAGTATTATATTCTAAGTGCTTTCTAGGTTTAATAATAGAAAATCTTGATCCATAGTTGCATTAAAATGCACATAGTGGTAGAGACATTAATGGGCTACATGTATCAGATTTTCTTTCCAGTAAGTACAGTAGTTCATGAGAATAAAATATTCAAAAAAGGCTTTTTTTTTTTTTTTTTTTTTTTGCATTGTTAAGGAACCCTTTAAAAATCCTAAATAATACCTGAGCTGAATCTCAACCAAAAACTTGTTCCTTGGCCCGTAGCGTAACTTTCAACTGTTTTGATATTCAGTATCCTGACCAAACAAACAAACAGTGCTGAAACCATAACCATCTTTACAAAGGTAATAATTAAACCTGCATTATGTAACATATTCAACATTAACATTGAAGCAGATGTTTCCAAAATGTCAATCATCAAATACACTGTACCACTCACTCAAGTGCATAAGTTGTTCATAAACAACAGACACACTTTGTTCACATCTGACTAAAATTAAGAAGGAGCTATTCTTAGACAGGAAGATTAGGTAAAGAATCACAGAAAGCTAGAATTACTTTTTATATACATACATAAAGCTTATAGCTTCCTGGAATTGTCATATAATACACATTTTTATCCTAACCATCCCCCCATGTTTCCAAATGCTGTGTTTTTCTAAACTGGCCCATTTTGAGCATCATCAATTACATTAGCATCCAGACAGAGCACTTGTGAATTATGAGTACCATCAGAATCCCTTTTTGAATATGCATACACATCAGAATAGTCATCTTCTCTCAGCAGCCAGAGTGCATTCTGGGAACTCTAGTCAAGGGGACCTAGCCTGCAGGAGAAGACATTTTGTTGAAATTAAGATGTGAAACCTGTGAAAGAAAAATAGTTATTTTCTCCTCACAATGAAAGCATCCTTCTAATAACACAGTCACCACAGCCTTTACTCATTTGAGAATCCAAAAGGAATAAAAATTAATAATTTAAAATTTTATCACGCTTTATCTGTAGTCTGAACCTGTTTATGGATCCATCTACTTTTATTTTGTTAATTGAATGCCATTATTTGATTTACAAACATGCCAGAAGTAAAATTAAAAATGTAATGGTACCAAGATAAGTCTGGATGAATCAAGTACATTTTGGGTATTTTGAGCAATTTCAGTGGTCTAGACATGATGAAATCCACTGTGTTTTCATTTTAGAAGATGGTGAGGTGGCAAAAGCGGGTGATTTTACAACAACAAATCATTACAGCAAAAAGCCTGTTTATTTTGTGTGTGTGTGCGCGTGCGTGCGTGTGTGTGTGTGTGTNGTGTGTGTGTGTGTGTGTGTGTGTGTGTGTGTGTGTGTGTGCATGTGTGTTTGTTGCATATGCTAAGACAGTGACAGATTACAAAAACTTATCATGGTGTGGTGCCATATAGCTTTAGTGTATAGGTATTTAAATACCAGGGCAGTCAGCTCCATCTCGCTCTCCTCTGGGAGACAGTATAGTATGATGGGGAGAGAAGAAGAAGAGGGGAACAAGTGAATAGGCGAGATGAAGCCTGGATAGGTGATGAGAAGAAGGGAAGTGAGAGGGATTAATTGTTCACCCAAGACGGGAAGATAACATCAGATGTTTAAAAGCCGCCACAACTAATCCTGTCATTTCTTGGACTAGAATAATGAAACTGGAGAAACGATATCTCTTGGAGGACTGGAAGCCGAGCTAATCTGTATGCCTGTAACGAGCACATGTTTGTGACTGCTAAATGGTCTACAGATTATAGTGTATTTCTGCTAGTGTGACATCATTTTCCACTGAAATGACTGCAGGGAAATGTGCTTTTATTGGAAATAGTGTTATTGCTTTTCTTGTATGAGTTCCTCTTTGCTTATTAAATTTGTGTAATTTTACACAAATTATCACCAAGTTAATAATGAGATGTAGGCAATTTAACATGAATTGTATAGTGCAGCGTACAGTATAATAATCAGTCAATGCAATGTGCAGGCAATGTATGTCTCATTTTCTTTTGGGAGATTTAATGACCATATTGGGGGTTTTGCATTTCTTATTTCACTAACTCCAAATCATATATCATTTACATTGTTACTGACCATTTTCCAAAGTGTACAAGATACAAACACATGGATAGTGGGCATATCCAACCTGAGGTGGATCAGGTGCAGGACAAAGTCATTGCAATAGAGAAAAGGCATGTAGTCCACATGCCAAATCCTACAAGCATGAGCGCTGTCAGAGATCTGGACATCATTTTGTGCCCCAAAACCCCAGTATTTTTTAATGGGTCATGAGCTGTTAGAATCATCCTAACCTCCCCATCACAGTCTACAAGCTTAGTGGTTTTTTTTTTTTTTTTTTGTTTTGTTTTGTTTTTTGTAGGTTTCAGTTGATTTCCTATCTTCTCGGCAGTCATCAATTTCCAGTCAGTTCATTATAATATGAAAATCAACTTATTGAGTTGAAACTTTGTTGAGATAGTTAATCCACCACAGTGAATAACTATTTGCCTTTATCTTTTCATCAAAGCTGTGTTGGCACTGCTGTTGAACAGCGTTGATTTCAGGATTTACATTATACAGGTGAAAAAACAAACCCAACAAGACAAATAATAAGCCAATATGGATGATAAGGATAGTGTGAATTTGGTGATTTGTTGCATTTAAAGTGATATTCCACTCAAAAATCAAAGTCTTTTGAGTAACAAACACTTTATCCCGCTAAGTTTGGTGGCTCTAAAAAGTTTGTAGTTTTCAGCTTGAACTTAGGTTCCAATTCCAATGGTCACTAGGGCACAAAGAAAATATATATTCATTGAAATAAACATCTCAAACCATTCTTATAGAATAATTCACCCCTCCTCTGTCCATCTGCTTGTTCAGAATGTTCCACACAATTGTTGTTTTGGACATGTATTGCTAAATACCTTACTTCTCGTTAGTGTGATCAGCCTCATAGGCCAAAGGTCAAAGCTGAGCTGGAAATCGTGTATTTATGATTCGCAAAATGATCACTGGTTGGAGATGTTTTAATGGACATTTTAGTAGTTTTTTCAATTGATCGCTTTTGGAATCCAGGAATCCACTGACTTAATTTAAGTTGATCAAAGCTGCTGTTGTCTGCTGAGGAAACTACAAGCTTTCTACAGCCCTCCAAGCCTATAGAGGACATTAAAAGTTAAAAAGGTTGTTGTTCAGCAGCTAACTCTCAAGTCTCTCTCAAGTCTCTGTGATGGGTTATCTATTTCAAACAGGTTTCAAGTGTCTCCAAGTTGACTTAGCGTTGAATAGAATTCAGTGACTGCCTGGAAATTCATGAAGGATGGAGTCGAACTAAAAAAATTTGGGATCTATTTGATAGTTGTCAGCAGTAATGTAAAGTATATGTAATAGGAGGCTAAAACACACAAAACCATCAATACAGCCCTTTAATTGCTGTCGGACACCTCCTTTTATTCTTTATTTTGGACAGTGTCTCTGCTCTACTTCTGTCTGTGATTGCTCTTTTATCCAAGTAGCGCTCTCCACCTCTGTGACCCACACCTGTCGTTCTCTCCATCATCCCTTCTACCCTTTGGTCACACAGCAAACCCTTTCCTCCCCTGTCATATCTGTCATAGACGGTGAGTCGCTGTTGTTGCTCAAGGCTTCAAATTTAATTTGGTTTCAATCTGCTGTAATTGCTTTGAGAGACAGCCGTGTCTGCATGCCTTCCCTCTTCTTACGTCTACTGGAAGATAGTGAAGAGTGTGTGTATGTGTGTGTGTGCCTGTGTGCATGGATGGATATGACTGAAGGTGTGTACTCTCGTGTGCAAATTCTGAACAATTGCCTGGCCGCACATTGTCAATGATACACTTTGTCAAACGCCAGCTGCTGTCAGAACTCTGGCACTTTCACAATGGTTTGTCAGGTACTGCTTTCTTTTCATAGCAGAAATTGGGCGAATAACCTCTAAGACATCATGAAATATCTTTGTGGTAACTTGCCATGACCTTTTAGATGAATATATAACTCCCTTGTAACCCCTGAATGTGTAAGTCCTTGCATTTATCTGTAATCTAAACTGAGTATGATTGAAGTAAAGGGCAAAACATGAATAGCAAAAAGAAACTTTGCCCTTGAGCTGCAGACGGCACTGTGGTGAGGTCAGGTGAAAGGAGGGGGGGCGCTAAGCTGATAGACTGAGATAATATTGGTGAGGCTCTATGTGGAAAAAAGAATCGCCACCTGCCTGCCTGTCCTCTTGTTTTGTCTCTTCCATTCTCTCAGCCTCGTTGTTTTCTTGAATTTTCCCTTGTCAGGCTGGTCATTTCTGATCTCTGTTGGAGATATAGTACTTATGCATAATAATTTTGAACAGATTGTTTTTAAAATTATTTTCTCACCACTTGGAAATTGCCACAACTGCTCTTATAAAATAAATACTTGATTGTGTTTGATTAAGTGCATTGTGGTATTTGCATGTTTTCAGTAAAATTACATGAAATAGTCCCCTTTCCCAAATCTAATTCTTTTTCATTTGTCTCAACAAATGAAACATTAACACTTCTGACCCTTTTCACTATATTCACATCTAAGCTTAGCAGCCAGCGCCTGTCTGCCAAAGGAAAGGAAATGGAGAATACAAATTTGTGTGTAATTGATTGCATGTTGATTAGTGAGGGCTCTCTTGCCCTGATTGCAAGTGTACAGTATGTATCCTCACAAATCTGAATGTGTGAGTGTAACAGGATTGGTTGACAGAGTGTGTTAGAGTGAGTATATACATAGTATAGTATGTACATTTAAATCCATTTCTTAGTTTATTTGTCAGGGATAATGGCCATTGATCACTAGCAAAAACAAAAAAAATTGTAAATGAGCCAGAGTTAGCCCAGCAGGCTAATTTTCATCTGCTCCCTGGCCCGATGTCAAAAGGCACGCTAAAATCAGGGGGAAAAAAGCCATTACATGCGTGTCTACATTACCGGCGCGCTTATCGCTGGAGTTTTTGCAAATGTGTCAGATTGAGTATAAGAAAAGAAAGTGCATATGTCCACAAGTTATCTCTTGTTTCTGTTCGCTTGCTGTTTGTGTCACAGCATGCACGCACACATCATGTTCACCTCTGATCAAGGAGACATTTGTCCTGCATCTTGATGTTTTTCCAGTCTGTATGTGGCTGCTCTGCTCCTCCCCACGCAGCCTGCTAAGGAGGCAGATGAAACAAGCAGGTCATCCACACAGCCGCACACACGTGTTAACAAATGAAAGGACCAAAAGAGCAGCCGTGCTCTTTTTCTTTCTATCATCATATTCTATCACTTCTTTTATTCGGTTTATTTATTTTAGCTATCGCCTGTTCAAGGCAACATGGTTTTGTCTCCACTGCACTCACCTGTAATAGCAATGCCTTCTGTGCTAAGAAACAAGTCTGAGGCTGGTTTTATTTATTTATTTATTAATTATCTTCTTCTTTTTTTTTTTTCATATAGTGCCTTTGGTCCCATCTCTCACTGTCTCTTTTTTGNTCTTCTTCTTTTTTTTTTTTCATATAGTGCCTTTGGTCCCATCTCTCACTGTCTCTTTTTTGTCTGCATCATGCCAGTAACAGCAGGAAAGTGTGGGCAACAGTTTGGGCATGTCTGTTACTATCTGTCAAAGACTGGACAGTGAGCCCAAACAGCCAGTTCTTCACGTCACCAAGCTAATCCCCATCAACGCTGCACTCTGGCTGCACGCTCCCCCTGAGCCCCCTGCTGGCCTTAGCATGCATGACACTTGGCTGCCTGTGAATGGTTATGGCTGCAGCTGTGTGGTATAGTCTGGTGTTACTGCAGTGACCTTGTATGACATTTTTTACTTTCCATTGAAACTGATGTGTTTTCACTGACTATATTGAGTATATACATCATGACTTGTGTATATTAGCGGTTGTGCAGGTGTGTATGTGCGTGTGTTCATTTTGTTGGAGCTGTTTGTATTGTTCACCCCATAGGAAGTTTAATTGATTTTACAGTGGTGGTTGCTCCAGTGAATGATAATGAGTAGGATAATAGTCATGGCCCTGTTATGTGCTGTGATGAGTCTGCCACTTAGCTTCAAAGGCTCTATAGTTAAATGAGGAAAATGCATTTTATTTTGAATTGAGTGTCTCAAATGAAAATAAAAGTACTTTAATTAAGAGGAAATTAATGTTGTTTTTATGGAGCTACTTTAGCAGTCAGTAAAATATTAGATTAGCTCGTTTGCTCCAGTGACATTGCTCCTAGCATAATCTTATTGTGATTATGTCCATGTTATAAACTTGGAAGAGGACTGATTAGTATACAAAAGCTTATAATGAAGGTCGATTATCTTCAGTGTAACCCTGAAGATCCATTATGATGAAGGTTAACTGCTGCAAAGAGCTATAGTATGGTCTAGAGCAAAGACTTTTTGAACTAGAAGCCAAACTGAAGCTTGCACACAATGGTGGCAGTCTAACTGTGGAATTATGGTGTTTCTGTGGGCATGTGTAGAGTGTACAAAGCTGAAGTTTGACTTTGGGAAGCTGTTGAGTTGCTGTTACTGCTGTGGGTAGGTGACAGCTTGCGTTTTCCGGATCTGGTCTCCGTGGAAACTGCAAAGTGGAGCTGGGAGTGCACTGCGTTGGGTGGGGAAATGCAAAAGAAAATGTTAACATTTCCGTTGTGGACGGGGAAAATTATGGGGGAACAAAGGCAGGGATTATCTCAGCACATGCTACAATAGCACTACACACACACTGCCTGTGAAAACAGGCTTGCCACAGGGCACTTTGGATCACAGAACAAAGCCAGGGTCTCCCACCCATCCATGCACATCCTCTGTAAGTGTTGGCTAATAAGGACTACAATACCCAGTAGCCAGTAGCTAACCAACCAGGGACCCAGAATTAAGGGTCATTATTTCTCCTCATTATGGACATTTACATTTTTTGGCGACTTTGAAGAGAATCCTTTCTTATGTCACTGTCTAGTATGTGACTGGACTGAAAAACCATATGTTCATTTGTCATTTCAAATACTGCACTGAGAGGAAAGTGTAGTAGTAAAAGCAATAACAATGTCACAGGTTTTAAAGCTTTTCTTTTTTTCATCTTGTGAGTATTTATTTTGCTATCTGAAGTCAATTAAACTGTTTTGATGTTAGTTTGTGACTGGCTTCAGAAATTAATTTTGTGTTGGATGGGGAGAAAGTTTGAGAGCAGTAAAGTGAGACAGATGGAGAGAAATGGAGTACAGCACACGATGGCAGGATAAAACAGCCGAGTGAAAATGAGAGATAAAGGGTGGCGTGAGAATAAAAGGTGGGGAGACAGTGGCGGTGAGGGGGGCGAGGCCAAGTGAAAGTGAGTTTGTCTACGATGTTTTAAAATTCTGGAGTGCCTCCATCTGTTATTGTGGGACGGTTCTGACTCAGTGATTTCTGTGATTGGCCTTAATCCTGGCCAAGTGAGGAAGACAGAATGAAGAGCTTTAAGCACACTGCTCTCACTCTGACAGGCTCCGCTGGCTGCTGCTGCTACGTTCAGTCCACCGCCCCCTAATGGACTGATTGCTGCATGACACTATGCCCCTCTGCTCACTACAGCACATGGAGCAACCCTTAAGGCCATGACACAAAAAGGTGACATCTTGATGTAGGGCCATTTGTCAACAGTAATACACATTTTTCACTGGAAGTTTGCTACTTAAAAGTCCTTGTGTTATCCTTGATGATAATTTTCCACACACACCCCATAGAAGCAATAATCTTTCATACAACAAATGCAGGTCAGAGAGAGAGAGAGAGAGAGAGAGAGAGAGAGAGAGAGAGAGAGAGAGAAGGCTCTATTTTCAGGATTAATGATATAGGCTTTTGTCTGGGTTCTATTGTAGATTTGATTCCTAATCAAATCTTGCTAATTTACAAAATTAATGTGGACCCAGAACCTCAGAGTCACATTACTCTTGCCATCCTATAGGACTCTATATCTATCTTATAGAATTTTATCCTTGGTTTCAACTCCCAACCAAAACCTCACCGGACCAATGCAGAAACCCTTAAAGCAGCTTTGAGAGGTATTATTACTCATAATGAGCTTAATATTCTTAATATTGAGGTAAGTATACCTGCTGATGATTCCCGTTGATTTGAGTGTTTCAGCTGATATGGTGATATATATAGTAAGTTGTAGATTGGTTTTCCTCACATTGCTGTGTGTAAATTGGAATTACTGTATATACTCGAGTATAAGCCAAGTTTTTTTTTTTTTTTTTTTTTTTTTTTTTTTNGCTTATACACAAGTAATTCAAATCGGATCCCAGAGAATGAAATTTCCAGGGGTGGAAATACTACCCATTACCAAGACCCATGGAAAATAATTTAAATCATACCTTACAATGAGATATTTCCTGACTAAACATCTTATCCAGCACATTTTGAGGCGGCCAGTAAGCCGTGATCCGTCAGTATGGTAATCAGCTGCTGAAATAAATATGTTTACCAGTACGTGGATTATTTTCAGAAAATCACAGGAATACTATGACAATGCTCAGAAAAACAGGTAATTTGCTAAACAAATAAATTGGTGGAACAATATCAGGGGTCAGCTGAAGGAATTCCAAAACTCTGTATCAAGGAATGGCTAACAATTGACAGGCCTGCATCGACTCAGGTACAGGATAATTACTGAAAACACGTAATGGGTGAGATTCTTAAAAAAAAAANAAAAAAAAAAAAAAAAACTCACCATAATTACACAACTAAATAAGCTAAATTAGCATCGTGATAATTAAAGCTCATTTGTAAAGCTTTCCTTACCTTCAATGCAATTCAGACAAGGAAGAGGAATCCAGAAAACTTAATGTTAGCTAATGTCACTTATGGTAATCAGCTGTNAGACAAGGAAGAGGAATCCAGAAAACTTAATGTTAGCTAATGTCACTTATGGTAATCAGCTGTTTAGTGGTACCAGTATGTGAATTATTTTCAGAAAATCACAGGAATACAATTCTCAGAAAAAAAACAGGTAATTTGCTAAACAAATAAATTGATGGAACATCAGGGGTCAGCTTATATGCAGGTTTCTTTAAAAATCTAAATTTACAGGTCAAAATTGGGGGTTGGCTTATACTCGAGATCGGCTTATAGTCGAGTATATACAGTATTTAATGTGGAGAAGCTCCCTAAAAAGCGGTTGGACTGTATATTTAGATGTCTTTTGAAAGGTCTTAGTGGCTTACTGTTATGTCACTGTTCAGGGCAGTCTGTCGCTGTAGACTGATAGTCTTCCTCCACTGTTATTCACTCCAAGAAGGTTACGTGACCTCAGCAGAATAATTTCACAGTGTTTTGGTCCCCAAGGTGACTTAAGCAGTACCAGAAACCAATTGAAGTCATTTGAAACATGTTGAGTACATCCATTCAAGGTTGTAATCACATGTACAGACTGTGTTGTGTTTTCTCAAGTGCCCTCTCACTCAAATACACACATCGTAGGGCTGTTTGGAGTGTCCCTCCAGATCACACAGACGACAGTGCGGTGTGTTAAGTGCCCTTTAAGTTAGTGCTCAGTGGAAGAGCTAACACGCTACAGAAATCACACTGGCAGCACGGTGTCGAGTTGGTGTTCACCACTGCATGACGCTGTCTGTCCCTGGTGTGCTATCATTCCCCTAGAAATAACATGACTACATGACTTTGAGTGATTAAACTGCTCCTCTCTGGAACAGAGCAAACTGAACAGTTATGAATATTAAAGATCCTAATCGCCTCATGCTGAGCTTCTCTGTTTTTTTTTTTCCTGTCTTCTTACACTATGAGTTCACAGAAGGAGATGGGCTTTTCACCAGTTTGCTTCATAGACAGCTGAGATGTCACGAGTCACACAGGCTGCTCCTTAGCTGTTTGTACAATTACAGTGTCTCTTGCTCCATTATATATCGTGTTTGCGTATGAGACAGACTCCATTGTGTGGGTTGTAGACCTTGTGTAAGCCCATCACATGCCACTATCCATTACAGAGTTATGTTTATGGTTCTTGACCTTGCCTGAAGGTGTACTGATAAATAGCCTGACATTTGGTGCATTTTGTGACAAGGTTACAAAAGAAATAACATTAAAGGACCATGCTCTTGTTCTTGATTCTCCTGATGTCTTTGTGCCTCGGTGCTGTAGTATTTGCTGCGTTGTATGGGCCGTGCTGCGTTTATCTGTGCTGTACTGTGCTGATCTCACTATGTTCATCCACCGCTCTAAGCTGCTTGGGCTCCAGCCACCAGCATAGATGATATATCCCTGTCCCTCCCCCCCCCTCATCTCTCACTCTGATTCATTGGCTGTTTGCGTTGCCCATCCATCTGGGCCAACACAGACGAAGGAAAGACACATGAAGATGCATGGCTGTTTTGGGAGCAGGGGGACTACATTAAGCTGCTAGGAAAGAGATATGGTCCCAGAGAAATAGTAGTCCACTGGGAGAGAGGGAGGAAGAATACCAAGGGAGACAAAGCTGGAGAACTGAAAAAAAAAAAAAAAAAAAAANAAAAAAAAAAAAAAAAAAAGATGTGTCGGCTGCTCAGGGGAGGGAAATAGATTTTTCTGAGGGACAAAGTAGAGATTTTAACTGACAGATTAAATGCCAAATGAAAAAGATGAAAGGGTAAGATCATAGATCAAGGCATTGGGTTTAGAAAAAATAACGGATATGGACAATTTTATGTCCTCAAAAGGAATTTTTGTAGTGATAGATACTGAACCCATATGCATTTAATTCCCAGGCTAATCTCAGAATTAGCAATGCAGGGAGATTGTTGCTCATATTTATCCTGAAATAGAAAGTGTAGTTGATAGTTTCAGCCAGATATCACCACGTGGTCCTGCCCTTTACAAGGCTGACCCTCTCTAATGAAAGCTACTCAATTACTTTCACTTCTAATGGACTCTGTGACAATCATTTTAGTAGGCTAATTAGTTTCTCATTTCATTGTTTCTGTAGTCAATTGTCTCATTGGGAAATGAATAAACTCTTATCATTGTTATTTAAGGTTGTCCAGGTGATTTCAATATACAGCACAAAAGCATAAAGATGTAGAGAGCTCAGAATGATCCACATTTCCTGTTAGGTTTCACAAATTAAGTTTGTGATATCACTTTATATACATACTATAAGCCATTGTGCTCTCCTGTGTCCCTTAACAACATCCTAAAAGCTCAGGCCAATATTCTGTCCAGGAGCATGTGTTAGTGGACCTGTGTGTGTGTGTGTGTGTGGGAGTGTGAGTGGGACAGTCTGCTAAGAGGACGTGGGTGGAGCTGTGATTAGAAATAGGACGGTGTTTACTATAATGAGAGTTTATGTCTTGTGTGGTTTTGTAGATAAAACCCTCCTGTGGTAGGGACTGCTTCCACCACATATGAGTGCACTCTTTGCAGGAGGCTAAATAGGGGTTGTAATTTTAGAGCCCTGGGACTTTATGGCTGATCAAATTATTCTGGGATGAGAAGAAGGTCGCCCCCTAGAGGCCTGGGAAAACCTAGATAATAAGGCACCGCTGAGGAGAGGAGTCTCTAAAGCTCAAGTGTATTTGCCACATGGGTCACTTGTATATACAATAAGCGTCAGAGAGGAGCCTAGCCTATGCTGTCAGTCTGGTAAAGGACATTTTTTGACACCCCACATCAACAGGCAGTGGTTCAAGGTTACATATAATGTAGAACAACTACTACAACTAGAACAACTACGCTTTGTTTTGTTTTTTTAAATTAAAAATGTACATTGGTGGGAAAACTCCTTTAATTTTGCTTCTAATAATGAAATGTTAATGCTCCAGTGTATGTTTTTTAAGTTTATCAATCCAACAATCCACAAAGATGTAAACAATTTACAGCTTCAACTTGTGTTTAGCTGTCACCTAATACCAGTGTTCAGTCATGCCAAAATGCTTTTGAACGATGCCAGCGGTGTGATTATCAAACATGGAGTGATCCTTTCAGGAGGACAAGGAAAGCACTGGAAACACTGGTTTTGATGCTACCACATTCTCCTGAATTATCAACTTTATTTACAGCAGTATTTATGTCTGCCTATCAGTCTTTCTCTTTTTATTCTTCACAAGCAGATGTTACACTGACAGTATGGAAATTAGCTATACTTTAACACGTGCTCTGTGTGTGTGTGTGTGTGAGAGAGAGAGAGAGAGAGAGAGAGAGAGAGAGAGAGAGAGAGAGAAAGAGAGAGAAACTACTTAAGAAATTATACCATAATATAAAGAAATTATACTAAAATTAAACAATAATCATACTTTATGAAACTTAATTAGTTAATACCAAACTTCACTGAGCTACATGATAGTAAGAAACAAAAGCTTCTTTTAGGTGAGGGACATGCAGCATATTTAGCCGCACAATACGCGACTGCATGTCACAAACTGAGGGACACATAATTAAAACATCACTAAATATGACATAATTATCTCGACATAACACCATGACACACACACATTTGGACCATTTTGAATCTACTATATACTGTATTTTAGCTATTTGTGTTTATTACTGCTTTGTACAATGTATTGTCCAAATATTTTATGAATTTGTACCTTGATGCTTAGGCAAAATTGTTCTTTTTTGAAACTTTCATGCCAATAAAGCCTTTGAATTGAATCGAGAGAGAGAGGGAGGGANGAGAGAGAGAGAGAGAGAGAGAGAGAGAGAGAGAGATCCTCCTGTGTCCCATTGATCTGACCTCAGACTGCTGTTTTTGTGTTTTCTTGTAGAAATTAGCCCGGGAGGCGGAGCGTCTTCAGAAGGACCATGTATGGCAAGATGGTGTGAAGGTAAAGTATAGGACACCCCCCTTCCTCAAGACCTCTTCTTTCTTTTCCCCTTTTCCTTTCCAGACAACTGCCCATTTCCAATCTATTTTCCAGTTTACCCCAGTTTCCCATCAACTAAGGTATTTTCCCCCTTATTTTGCATTTTTGTCTTTAATGACAATGTGATCAGCATCACAGAGACAAGGCTGTATTAAAACAGTTTTTCCAGGTGGAAGAAGATAATACACACAAACACAATCCTACAGACTTTGAATCCGCTTTGTTTCATAGGTCGCAGAAAGTTGAACATTGCTTTCTCTTGCGCTGACCTTTAGTCTGTTCTTAAAATCTAAAAAAAGACATAGTATTAGCCTGTGCTTTGTGTGTTTGTCTGTGTTTGTGAGCCAGCGTGCCCCACTGACTCTCAGATTTGCAAACAGTCAGATGTCCCACAAACGTGCATGCATACTGATACACACACACACACACACACACACACACACACACACACACAGCATACAAATGCACACATGTACATAGCCTCTCCCAACAGATAGACACATGCACAATTCCCACTGTCATATCCTCTGTCTCCAGGGAGACGAGCTCGCTGTCATGGTACACTTCCCACAAATGGATTTTTAACCCTGCTCCTCCCGGGGGATATTTGAGAAAAGGCTTTAACTGATTTAAAACGAATAATTATGAGCCCTACTTCCCTGCAAAGTCCATTTTTATACATGGTTGCTTAAACTCTGAATCTGTAGTCTTGGGTTCCCTCCCTCCCCCCTCTCTCCCCTATCCCCCCCTCCTGGTCCAAGGGCAGGAGCTGTAGTGCAGCTGTCAGCTCATNGGGTGATGCCTGCCTCTCGATGACCAGCTCCAATGCACCTCAATCAGCTGTGTAGCCATGCAGGCCGTCAAGCCCAGGTCACCGTGACCACACACAGCACACCTGTTCATTGGTAGCTGCATCCAATATGGCATCAATACCTCTTCAAGTGGAAAAGCCACTCTTAATCCCCCATCCCCAATAAAATCATCTCTCTCTCTCTCTCTCTCTCTCTCTCTCTCTCTCTCTCTTTCTGTTTTCCTCCTCTCTATCTTCCTCTTTCTCTTTATTTTTCTTTCCCCTTCCTTTTCTCGCTCCTTCTGTCCAGTCGCCTGCTTCATTCCCCATCCTTACCATTTCCACCTCTGTTACATTCATACACCTTCATATCTTATCGTATGTGTCTTTAATCAAGCATGAAAACCTTTGGAATATATGACATTGTTGCAAATACTGCAAATGAATCCTAATGGTGCTCCTCTATTAATAATGTATTGGAGCTGATTTCATTTGCCTTTATAATTAGGTCAGGTAATGAATCTCAGCAGGGGTGACTGTGAAACCATTAAAAAATCCTCACAAAGAGGTGGAGGGAAAAGAAGGAGGGAGGTGAAGGGATAGATATCCACATCCTTGAAAGAAGATTTTTCCTGTTTGTAGATTTTGTGCTTTCCTAATTTCTCTTTGGGTGAACACTCCGCTGACTGACACTCTAATTAGATTAGGGCTGCATGCTCTTTGGGCATATTAGGAGAAATGCATTGCATCTTAAACTAGCGGGTGGAGCAGTCTGTCAAATGAGGAGAAAAGGTGTTTATGCATGAGAGGCCATGTGTTTTGATAGAATTTGTGGCTGTGCGTGTGTGTGTGTGTGTGTGTGCATGCTCCAGAGATGGTTGCATTTGTTTGTGTTTGTTAGTGTGTGGGTATTTATTTGTATGTGTTTATTAATGGCAAGTTTTGTACCTGGCCCAGCCCATCTGCTCACTTTGCCAAACTGGTGACATCATAGGAGCTCAATGACACGCCTGCTCCTCACAACGGCTGCCATCACAGCTGCCACCGTAGCAATGGGAAGACCTTACTCCTTCTCTTTCCCTGTCTTACGCACTCATACATACACGCACATGCACACATACACACACACAGAAGCCTTTTGCTGGTGTAGGTGCAGAGCCAGTTGCTAATCTGACCATCTCAACTGCTGGACATTATAGATGTCGGAATGTTGACGGTAACAACTGTTGTGATGGTCGTTCAGGGTTTTAAATCCATTGGAATGAAATGGCATGTGAAATAGACATTAAAGTGTTTGATTGCTGCTGATTTCTCAAGGTCAGGAGCACATCGCTGTGTGACACTCTCTACCCGACCCATTTATCGTGTTGGCAATGGAGCCATCCCAGGGCGACACAAACATTTCTGCGCTGCTTTGCAATTCTCATGAGTAGTTGGAAGAAGCAGCGACTTCAGAGACAAACATTAAAACTCTTCTTTGTTGGATGTTTAAACTGTAAATTGGCAGCCAGAGAGCAGAAAGCTATGAAAACTCTCAGTTTGGCTTCAGCATATCTCAAATGAGTAATTTTTCTCTTCTAGAATCAGATCATGAAACAGTCCTGGCTCCTACAGCTGAATTTGTGTCGATATAACGTAAGCGAGAAAACCAAATACAACTGAATTCTAACATTTGGGGTGTTGTCTTACTTAGACAAAGCCATGAAAATATAAGTTTGCCATAGTTAAAGTAAGAAAAAGAACAGTCTGCAACATTGTAATAGAATATGTGTAATACCAATTTTTAAAAGCTGCTAAATTGAGAGGTCTGGGTTTTTAAAATTGTAATATTGGTCAGAATTCTGCTAAGGGAGAAATATAATAATAATATATCATTGTTTTGGCATGATCAAACGTCAGTTATCACACAAATAGGATCAACAATTAGAACAGCTATGTTGTCAGCACCATGGATTTAGTTTAACCTACCTACCTCACGCATGTTGTGGGTGATGACCACTGCTACTAAGCCAAGGGAGGGTTTGACATAATGTGCAACACATTGGAACAGAAACTCAATATTGCATGAAAGAAAGAATAGAGATTCTAGAGATTGGAGGAAGACATGTGCTTTCCATCAGATTGTGATGTGGCAGCTGCTGTATGTTTGAAATGCATTAGTGCTAATAGCTGTGCCATTAGGAGGGAGAGAGGCACTCTGCTGATGGGCTGCCATGATGAAACCAGGGAGAAGGGGCGACAAAGAGAGAGAGAGGTGTAAGTGAGAGAGCAAGTGAGAGAGGGAAGAAGGTATAAGAGACAGGGAAAAAGGGAAACAGAGATGGAGTCATCTTCCAAGCCATTTACTGCAATCATCACTCTCTAATCAATCAAGCCTTTCATCATAGGACAACACAATCTCTTCTTTTCTCTCTCTCTTTTTTCTCGCCATTTCCTCTGCCTCACCAACCCACTTTCATACATAATACAGTGTATTTGTGTTACATTTTTTTTATTCTTTACATATATGTTCACGTGGACCCTTTCAGCTTTCAGTACACATGCAGTTCTAAATGATCTGTTCCCAGTCCTTAAAATTAGATTGTATATGTATTCCTATAGATTAGTAGAAATAAGTGTTAGGTTAGTGTACCACATTTACTGCCTTACAGTAAACTAAAATAGGTACCTTCAGAAGGATAACATGACCTTAAAGGACCATATTGGCAATCATGCGTGTTTGAGCCTAATATATTCAATTTTCATACAAGTTATGTTAATGACAACCATTTTCCAAAGGATAAAACCATATTTCAGCTTTCCTGGAATTTTGCAAAATCTCTTTCAAAATCAAATATTCAAGTGATACACCCACCTTGAAAATCAATGTTTCGCCTGCTAATAGTTACGCAGCCTTATGAAGTCACAGTCATTTAAATTTTTCGATAAATGCAGGTCTTCTTTTGGGACTATATTCCCCAGTGGAGACATACATTCACTCTATGCTTTTTATTGCGCTTAAACACTAAAATTACATAACTTCTAAAAAAAACCCTGAATACGTCTTGTTTGCGTTGATGGATTACCTATCCCAAGAACATTTCAAGCATCAGCAAGTTGATTTTAATAGCATACCAGAATGAACTGTAACCAATGGCGGCCTGGAAGGTAGGGAAAACATTTTTAATTCACCGTTCCAGTAGTATGCTTTGGGAAATGATTGTCAGTAACCTTACATATATGAAAATTGAATATATTATGCTCAAACATGCATGATCGCCGGTATGGTCCTTTAAGTGCTTGAAGCAAGAGTTACAAGAGTTTTGTTCAGTTGACCAAGTTCAGCTCCCTTCATAATGCCTCTATTTGAGATAATTGGCCCTTCAGAGGAAATGAGTGAAAATCATTGTGACGACTCTCTTGGCCCAGCCCTCGAAGCTACCAGCTCCATTAGACACAGAATACATTACTCTTATGAGGGCTGGGTTGGACAGATGCAAATCAGATAAAATAGAAATGAAGAGCTTCTGCCTTTTGGCTTTGCTTCATCTCTTCCTCTCCTTTCGATGTGTTCATTTTCTCTGTTGTTTCTTCCCTCTTTGGCTTAAAAATAGTGCTAAAGCCCCTTTTCATGTCTTACTGGGTAACGTGAGACGGGCAGGCAATGGACCATTTATTTAAGATCATTCTAATATTTGCGATTACATTTTTGCTATTTGCTACATTTTTGCTAGCTGAAATGTTGGAAATATTTATGTGACCTTTTTACTGTGGTGGACTGACAAATAGCAGTATATATAGGATAGAACATTAAACATTAGCTTGGTTTCATCTGCAAATGCTGCCTACCAGTTTTTCATATGTGCTTTTATAAATGCTGCATACTAGTTCTTTGTTATTATAAATAGACATTTTGTGTGTTTTTACCTACATAACCTATTCCCTGCTACATATTTATATAATGTATGACAAAAAAAAAATCTGACCTTTATTTGCATTTGAATATTATATAACAGATAGCTATGGATTGGAAAGTATCAATAATACAAAATTTCAGGTGAAAGGCAGATAATAAAAATATAATTTGCAGTACAAACACCATAGTTTGTTTATAATTACTTTGAAGGACTCAGATCACAATCAGCATCTAATCTGTGTTTTCTCTCCATTTTTTTTTTTACTATTTCAGCTGTCATCACTACTAGAGGATTTTTTTAAAAACATTTTTTTTAACTGGTAACCAGTGTCCTCTGAAACACGACAACCTTAATCTGTGGGGACATAAAATCTGGGCGAACATCACTTAAAAACCTAAAAAAAAAATCCAGGTATTTTTGTGTTGAGATCAACCTCAACTATATCCCTAGTTTTGAAAATTAAATTGAGGTCTTTCAAAGCCTAATTTTGTGTTGTTGTCCAACTCCTTTCAGCACAACCTCAACCAAAACTCAAAGAATCTCCATGGTAGAGGGGGAGGTGTGGATGTGCCTATTAAATGTGCAGTGCTTATTTGAAACACTGATAAGCATAACCACATTGTATAATCACAAAATAACTGCCTCTATTTCCATTGCAAGCAATTTTTTCCTTTCCTTATGGCTGTGCTGAGACAGAGTGCCTGCAGCCTGCCGAGCACGTAATGGAACTCATAAACAGTGTTATCGCTGAATCCTGAGCCATGGAACGGACTTCCATCTGCTCACCACTGGAAGGAAAAGCAAAGGGGGTGGGGGATGAGGGGTGGATGGGTGGNGGATGGGTGGGCTGGGGAGAAAATCCAACACACTATTTAATTTAGCTGAGTCTTTTTCCTGTCAGGTGTATTCAAAGGTGCGGGTTCCTTAATGGAGAACAGACCAAGCCAAGCTAATATTCCGCACTGAGAATTGTGGCTAATAGGTGTTATGCCAAAACATTTGCTCACTTGGGGTGAGCGATATGGCCAAAATCTGATATCATGGTATAATTTACAGTACTTCATTACATTTTCTGGTAATTCCACCGAGAAACCACTTAGAGATGAAATAAATGAGAATGTTTGTCTTAGGCCCTCCCAGCAAATTAAAAATGTGACAAATCAATATATGACAAATTTATCCCTTTGCTTAAAACTTTTATTTCAACTAACATGAACACAAACCAAATAAATTTGCATTCAACTTGTACACAGATGACTTTGCCTGTAATAATCTAAATATAATCACATCACCCAAACAAATAGCAAAAAATACAGGGGAAATGAATCTTGTGTGTTTGTTCTATCAGACTGATATCAACACTTAATCAAGCCACTGATCAATTCAGTATTATTCAGTATTACTTCAGTAGAGATTCCATCTCAAATTGCTATTTTCACAGAAGCCTCTCCCTCTTCCTGAACTCTCCATCCCTGCATCTCCTCCTGGCGTCTCGCCTCTCTTTGTCTCTACAGCTGCTGCTGATGGTTTTTATCAGAGTTTTGTTGCTGTGGTGACCCAACAGTTTGGTAATTTCAGCTTCTTGATTGCAGTCCTAGCTGTAATTTGCTTAAGTGTTGCTCTCCAAGGTAGAAATGTCCTTATCTCCTTTTCCCCCCATCTTCACCTCCACTGCCTTGACTCTGTTCCTCCCCCTCTGTGCTTTTTTTTTTTTTTTTCCACACCTTACCCTTAATGTTTTTTGGCTGCTTCAAGAGAGGCCACTTCAAAATGCATGGAGGCAGGGACATTGGAGAAGTATAAGGTGAGTCAGAATAGAAGTGATTGAAAAGTACAGAAACATGGAATGAGAAGCACTAAGGTAAAGAGAACACAGAGACAGAAAAGTTCAGCTATGTCACTAAGTCTTCAGTTTGATGCAGTGTGCAGGGGTTGAGAGAGTGGCCCCATGTCTAAATCCCACTGATCGATCTTCCTGCCTCACAGGAGATGGGAATCAATAGTCAGAGAAATCTACCAAGCCACGCTGCAGACTTTGATTCCCCATTTCAACACATGGCAGTACCATGAAATGTTATTTTAAAGGGTGAACTAACTGTCTTCTGGTCAGAGCAGTCATAGAAAGAGAAATAGAAAAAGGTTAATGTTCTTGCATAATAATGACTGATATGAAGCACAATATCAGGATGAGGTTTTCTATATTGGAATGATTTTTAATTATTATGTAGACTCAAAACCTAACTGGTTTTATTCTTGTAGCCAGGAAAAAAAAAAAAAAGCAGAGTCTATGGTTTGATGCAGTGCCTACCAAGGTGTTTCAGGCAAGTGAATGTATAAGTGGCCAGGTTGTTTGGAGCCATTTTGT
Organism: Lucifuga dentata; assembly: GCA_014773175.1. Lineage (NCBI taxonomy): Eukaryota > Metazoa > Chordata > Actinopteri > Ophidiiformes > Bythitidae > Lucifuga > Lucifuga dentata. The sequence goes on from VXCM01000200.1 coordinate 71,362, forward strand.
GAGTAGTGCCAGGCTGGTTTGGCTGTAACTGAGCAGAAATACCTGCTTGGGTTGTTGTGTTAGGTTGGTGTATTCTGCTGTGTTCGTTGTCTGGCTCCAGATATCTTAAAGCAGCCTTCCCTTTAGCATTTGAATGTTCAAATCATTGTAAGGGACAGCAAGGCATCTGATGGAAATGATTACGGGGTCTAAAATAACAGGTTTCCTTTGGCTGGTGCTGATTGTTGATTGGCCACTCGCAGTCAGCCTGTAAAGAGGGGGTGGTGACTTTTCAGGACTCTGTGCAGAAGTAAAATAGCAGAAAAACACAAGCAAATTGAAAAGATGTATTCAACCCTCAGTAAAATTGAATGTGGAAACATCTCACTTAGATAAGTGGTGCTTCAGTGTCATACTAAAGTAGAACTTGATTGGACAGAGATGTCCAGACTTAGCACCGGGTGGTTGTGATTGGCCATTGCAGCTTAGGGTGCTGTAAAATCTGCAGCCATGCAGACGTGGGAAATTGCATTTGCTTTATCAAATCCTTCTGGATTTCGTTGATAGGGGTATTGCCTCTTTATCTTATTTGTCTTTATTTGGTGTAACACCACCTCTTTCCTGCTTCTTTTCTGATGATCAGATTTGGGGCTTGTATGTGAGGTGTTGGCATGCATGTGTCATTTGGATAGGCTTTTTATCTTACACTGAGTCCATGCAGTGAGGTGATGCTATCAACGCTAAGGCTCTGCTCTTCAATGGAGCCCTGTCAGCTAACAATGGAGAAGCAGCATTACCCAGAGTGCAGCAGGACAAAGCCTTATCCTTATCTCAGGTTTGGAATATTCACAGACTGATTTAACTGCTTTTACCAAGGCGAACTGTCAGCGTCTGAGAGAAAGCAACAGGAGGGAGAGGGGAAGAGAGAGAGAGATGGAGAGAGAGAGAGAGAATAGATGGAAAGAGAAAATAGGAATAGATGGAGAGAACTTGATTTCGCTTCAAATTGTGTGACCTGGAAGAAGTTAGCAAAGGGAGATTTAAAAAGCAGAACTTACAGATTTATGACCACCGTGATACAAAATAGAAAACAAAATAGAAAATTTAGACGTGGCATACATAATATCCTTTTTATTCTGTATTTTTAACTCCGCAATAGGCATGATTTCTGTTATCCTGAATTATTCCCCTTCTTCCACTTTTCCTCACTCCTTCTGTCTCGTGCTTTCTGCTCATCAGTCTTTGAAGTGATTGTGCAGTTAGAGGGAGCATGGTGCACCATCTGAAGAGGAGTAAAACACTGATGAGATGTGCATGGAGAATGCCGTTCACACTGCTGAATTTGCACTGTGTATTGGACCTTTAATCTGACAGCACATTTGTTTATTGGCATACAAATGAACATCTGCATGGAGCTATGCTTGGACGCCATGGTCTCAGCAGCTCCCTAATCGCTTAAAAGCCTGGAGATTCAGAGCATGCCAATGAGAGAGCAAAAGAGAGAGAGGCAGCCATGCCCAAGGCCTCCGTCATGCACTCCTTTATCTGAGTTTCTCTCTCTCTTTCTTCTGGGCCAACAGTTTAATTTCTGTTTTACCAGCTGACTATTTATTGACTTGACATTATAAAGAGGCATTTTAGTAACCTCAAGTCCTTCAGTATTTCATACCACAGCCACTTTTGCACAACACCTTTATCATATCCACATGTATATTTCACTGTGATATCATATGTGGATCGAATTTTTATTTTTCAGTTCATCATTATGGACAGATGAGTTCCTGAACAGTGATGATAAATATGAAATACAAAGCTGACAGTGTGATTAATGGCTGAATTTAAGATGAAGTGTATCAGATAGTTTTTTTTTTTAAATATATATATATATATTTTGGTCTATGTTATTTTGTCTGTCTGGAAAGCATCACAATGAGGGGTTGTACTGATACTCGTACCTTCTAGCCACTGGATTCTAAGTACAAAAATTTAACTAAAAAACTTTTCTTGTACTGTGGTTCTGTGGAAAAAATAGTGTGCCTGTACCCAGCAGTAGACAGGATTGAACATTTCCAGAATCAAAATGGTTCCATCAAAAAAAATGCCATTGTCATATTACATTCGCAGGCAGATTGTGCTAATCAAGATCAAAGTGGTTAAAGGGCTTTTAGATCTTTGATGAATTTCTACATGCCAATGATTAATTTACATCTGTCAGATCAAGGTAGGCATATTTGATCATGAGCCTACCTTTTGATACTTTTGAACTTATGGGTCATAAATTAAAAGAAACAAGATGAACAAATTAGTCTTTGAAAGTATTTTATGATTTCATTTAGATGTCTCTCCTTTTGGTATGAACGCCCTTGTGTGTTGCATGTCATTCTCCACATGAAATTACACGTCAGTAATTTTTTACTTAACATGCATAAATTGATGCTGTAGTACATACAGTATGTTGTGTGTGTCAAGTGCTAGCATGTGAGGGAGTATTTACCTAGCCTTGAGGATTGCATTCCCTCTTACTGAAGTCTCACTGCCAAGTGTATATCGAGTTTGAATTTCTCACTACTGTTTGACATGTAGACATGGGATATAGTGTCACTGGAACTAGAGAGATGTAAGGAGATACAGGTAGAGACAAGAGGAGAAATCGGAGTGGACGAGATCAGAAAAACAGAATATACTTCTGCATAATGGGTTACACTTTACACAACAATTTCTTTTCTGCAGCCTAAGTATAACTTTATGTTTTCTCCCTTTTATTCTGGTTGCATTTTTGTACTATGTGAGCTGTGTGTTCACGTGTGTGTATGTGTTTCATATGCCTGGGCTGATGTGCTTGGGTTAATGAAGAGCAGTAAATGCAATCCTTTATTGTGTTTGATATAATGTCAGTCTCCATTAGAGAAACTGGTGCTAGGAATGATTGCTAGACTATCAGGGCCCAGGGAAAGGTACAGTGTGTGTGTGCGTGTGTGTGTGTCTTTGTGTGTCTGGGTGCGTTTATGCGTGCTTGCGTGCACACCCTGGGGCACGGCAGAGATACAGAGTGTGTTCTGTAATTATAAAATCATTAGCAGGTGTCCAGAGGAGATATGAATATGACTGTAATCTGTCCCCATCCGTGATGGAGCGCTTGTCTCACTCAAATGTCAGCCTGTCTCAGCCAGCCCATTGAGAGTGCTGACAGATTCAAATTCAGAAGATTGAAACCCAGTGTCCATACTCAGTCTTAACGTAAACCCCCTGCTTATGACAGCCATTTATAATCACATATTTTTAACTTAGCATTTAAACATGGAGTAAATAAAGGCTTTAAAGGTACCAGCCTTAACATTTAAAGTTTGATTGCGTAACTATAAGCGAAACACATAGCAGCGAACAATAAACACAAAGACAGAGATGAGGTAAAACAGTTGTTGGCAGTCAGACAGGCTGACAGGCAAACAGAAGCATGTATCTATAGAGGTTTGTATCTGGACAGACATAAAAACCAGCAGACATTGTAGCCCTGGCAAGGAGACAAAGTCATATTATAATCTAGAGCAGAGGGGTGGTTTCTATAGCAACAGTAGGCATCTAACCTACGCGCTACTGCTTTTGCTGAAATCTGAAATTGGGGAGTGGAGGTTTGTATTGAGGATAGAGAGGTTGGGAAAGATGAAGATAAGGCAGGGGAGGGAAGAGCAGGAGGACGGATCAGAGAAGGGGGGGNGGGGGGGGGGGAGAGGAAACAGTTTGAGATAAGGGTGAAGAGAGGAAAGAGGAAGGATGGAAGGAGATGAGAGGAAGATTGATGTGAGGGAAAGGCTAGAGATCATCGCCTGACCTCTGTGTTTGTCTCCTGTTTGGAATTTGTTGGTCCACTCAGCATGATAGATTTAATTTACTGATAATAGTTTGTGTCAGTGGGGATTTTTTTAGACTCTTTGTGAGTTTCTGTGTGCACACCTGATGTGTGTGTGTGTCTGTGTGTAGATGTGTATGTGGATGAGTGTGAATGTGCATATTCACAAGTGTGTATATATACGTGAGTGGGTATTAGCATGCACAGGGCATGGAGAATGATGAGTATGAGATAATTGCTGGCTTAGCGTAGCATCAGATGTGTGTTTATCCCAGACCCTGAGCCCTCAGAGACCTGTGACCAGCCGCAGCAGATGGCCATGTTACCCTGGGGGCAGCTGAGAGGGTCATGGTGGAGTAGGACTCAACCACATGGAGCCACTTCTGCTACATGTGTGTTAACTCTTAAGTGCACATGTTGTTATATTTTGAGAGCAAAAATTTACCATAAACAAGATTCACATTGTATATTAACTCACAGGAGGCCAGTGTTGGTCAGATATGATTAAAATGAGATAAGAGATCAGCTATATTATAATGATTTACAGTACTTCTTTAGTTGTAGTATTACTATCAGATTCTTATGAGATTGAAGTTGAATTACCCACTATCTATATTTGTAACTGTCCCAATTCTTCAGCATCTTTTTAGTGCATGTAATTTAAATTGGACTCTATTGTCATTATTTATGTTCACACACTCTGCCAAAGGCAGTGTAGCTGGAATGAAATTCCTTGTATTTAATGTAAAGTTCCATTATTCAGATATGAACCAATGATTCAATCTAAATGGATAAGAATGCCATCCAAATTGAAGAAGTAGAATTGATGTGTTTTAATTTTAACTGTACATACTCTAAAATAATAACCATTCTAGGTAGAATCCTTAAACAGCCTTTATGTCCCATAACCTTCTCACAATGATTAGTACCATTTTTTTTAATTTTTTTTTTTTTTTTTTTTNTTTTTTTTTTTTTTTTTTGGCTTAAAAAAATAAATAAAAATAATTAGATCTTTATGCTATGCTAGGTTTTCCCCCACATACAAATACAAATAAAAATGGAAGAAGTTCTTTTGTAAAGGCATCCATATACACACGATGGCTTCCACATGTCTCCTGCATTGTTTCAAGTATTGGTTGTGCATCTCTATAATGCTACCTGTTCACCAGATATAATACCTACAGAAATTATGAGGCAGTAACGTTAAGTTTGTCAAATCACATCAGCAGTGCACTGACGGCGTCAAGCAGAAAAATGGCTGATGGAGCATGAGGGGTTTATTAAATGGCCACATTTAGACTGATCTCGATTATTCGCATCTTTGTTTACACTGCTGAGTGAAATTGGAAGTAGTTTTTAAGTTGTTTTGGTGCTGACCAGAGATTTAATTTTAAATTGAAATTTTTTAACATAAAACATAAAGCTTGCAGGTAGCAACAGTACTTCCAAGTGTATATTAGTTATAATTGAGTATAAGCTTGGCGCAAGTGCTGGTTAATTAGCCTGTGTGCTATAAGTAAAGCAGGAGTAAGAGGTATTATGTACTACCAGCACAGGAAAGCAGTGTAAACACAGAATCCAGCTGTGTAAAGAGACCTGATACTGATGACATTGCTAGTATAATATCGTTTATGTGGTACAATATGGAACAGTAATAGGTGATATGTACAAGGTAACAGTACAGTGAGGAAATGTAAGCAAAGGAGCGAGAGCGTGGGACCTTTTACTATAGTTTCTCTTAAATGTTATATGGTATGTTATTTGAGTAAATAGTCTGAGTAAAGCTTTTTTATGATGTCCCTTGGGTGCTAGGAACCAGCCATTTATTTACAAGAAGCAGTCCTGAATAATGAGTTGTAATGCTGCGATAGTGACAGTTAAACTGTTGAGAAGCGAGGGACCAGTACAAACAGGACTGGGCTCTAGATCAATCCTGCTGGCAGAACACAACAACACAGTTGCTCTGCCACAGTCTCGCACTCTCTCTCTCTCTCTCTCTCTCTCTCTCTCTCTCTCTCTCTCTCTCTCTCTCTCTGCAGAGGCACAGGCTATTTTTAGCCCTGGCGGCTCTCTCACCAATGCATCCAACACTACCACCACCACCACCATCCATCCATTCATCCATCCATCCATCCATCCTCACTATTCTTCTCTTCATGTCTCCCTGACCTCAGTCTTCATCCTCACCCTCCAGCTTAACCTAGCGTGCTCTGAACTACCCACTTCTCCTCTCCTCATCTTCACTGATGACCTCGCTAACAGTTTGAGATCAGCGCAGATCAGGGGATATTCTTGGCAGAAGAACTCAAATCCTTAACTTAAATTGCTAATACCACAATGGAAAAATACTCCATTACAAGTAAAAGTCCTGCATTTAACATTTTGTTTATGTTCCAGTAAAAGAATTAGCAGAAAAAGGTATTCAGCTATCTTAAATAAAGTGCTCAAGACTTGTTCCTGCACAGTGTTAAATTATAGACGCATTAACATGTATCCAGCACATTGATGCAATTAACAATTACAGTCCCCAAAATTAGAGATACAAGAATTTTTATCCAACAGTGTGAACATGAACAGTCGTGTTTTACGTCTAATTTTGGAGGGTTTGGAATCAAACACTGAAAATTTTGAAATAGAATCATAAAAATCACCAAAACTGGAGACACAGCTGAGCTTGGAGATACAGCACAGCTTGTATCTCCAACTTTGGTTCAGGTAGGTTATATAATGCTCATCTACATTATTAAATTACAGTAAAATAAATTCTCCAAGCTGTTCTTCTTTCTAAAGCATGGTGTCAGTCAGTGTCTGTGATCACCTGGAAAATGTTGTGGAGTGACAAATCAAGTACTTCAAAATAGTACTTGATTTAATGTATTTAATTACTTTCCACCTGGGGAGTCTGAGGTGGTGCTGGTAAGTGTTGGTAAGATACGGAGGGTGTGGCAGGGTCTCTCGTCCACTCTCATTTCCAAAGGACACAAGCTGTGTTCAGGCTGCCCACTGTATATTTGGTGTCAGTGTGGGTTTCTGTCTTGGTGTGTTTTTGGTGTCAGTGTGAGTTTCTGTCTTGGTGTGTTTTTGGTGTCAGTGTGAATTTCTGTCTTGGTGTGTTTCTTCATGAATTATTGAGAACTCAGGTGAGCTGATTACTGACTCTCTGATTAGCACTGGAAGGCAGCCAAGACCCGGGTCTTGGTGGTGTGAAGAGGCTCTTGTACTAAAAGGACCTGAGACGGGGGCTGAGAGAAAGAACATTTGTGCATGTGCTGTGGGTGTGTGTTTCTGTACGAGTGTGTACAGCAGAGAGCTTGTGTGTGAGCTTGTGTGTGAGCTTGTGTGTGAGCTTGTGTGTTTCATCCCCCTCCTGCTTGTACAGCAGGAGGGGGATGAAAATAGTGAATAAAAAACTGGCTGAAGTGAATGAAAGACAAATAGAAATTGAGATACAATAAGACAGAGTGAGTAAATCAGTGTGTAAGATGTAGAGAAGACTCAGCCATCCTCTCTCATCAGAGCATTACCACAGCTCTTCCTCTGAGGGGGGGGGNACTCTTGTGCCCTTGAGAGCACATTCCTCAGCCAGCCTCATGATAATAAGGCGGGCCCCACAGACACTGCTCGCTGCATGCGGCCCCAGCTCGCCCTCACACCTGCCTTCGTGGGAGATAAGGAGTTCAGAGAAGAAGAGGACAACAAGGAGGCTAACAGCCTGGGTGTGGTGCTTTATTGGGGTTAAAGGCTGGGATCTTGGTGGGATCCTGAAATTGGGGTGAGGGGCTGAATGAGGAGTTGGTGACAGGTAAATGGAATTGGTTATCAAAACAAAAAAATGAACCACAACAGCATAAATTTACATTCTTTTCCATTTTGCTTTTCTGTTCCTTTCCTCCTGTGGAGCTGTTTGCTTAGACTGAAAACATAGCCAGCTGAGCCAGATAAGACTCCCCGAGAGAGTAATATTTTGAGTTTATGCTCACTGCAAACCACTAAATCCATGCTACATCTGAGCTCATAACCACAGCGCCACACAAACCTACATTTTAATGAATTTTCACAAAACATAAAAATGTTCCTACAGTGTTCTAAACATGTACGAACATGTTACATCACATCTTTCAAGGAAGTTCATTACAGTCAAAACCACTGAGTGCAAAACAAATTGGAAAGGACTGATTTATAAAAGCAGAAGAGGTTTTGAAATGACAGAGTCGTGCATTTAATTGCTGTTTTGAAAGACACAAAGAACTGTGTCTCTGGATTTCAGCGAGCTGCAGGGTTTCCTTTGCTCCTTTCTTCAAAGCTGCTCAGTTTGAGTTTTGACAGACTATCCAAAATGATGAGAGCGAAATTTGGTGTATTTGACCTAGAAAATAAGTGTCATCCTATTAGACTCCTCCTTCAAGGCACTTTCTCGTGTCATTTGGCCAAAGACATCACTATAAAATAACTCACTCAAGCCACCAGATATGGACATGTCCTTCTGCAATATGTTGGCTAAAATCATTAGCATGCACCCTCGTTCTTATACTCAGAAGCTGACACAACAGTTGCAGAAAAACTCATAGCACATTTTGAATTAAGTGCACACAAAATCAGGAATTTGCTCTAGCAAAGTATACTCAAATTTCATCTTATAGTGTTCTTAGTCATAAAATTGTTTTTTGCTTGCTCAGTACTTTGGCTTGTAATGAACTTCCATATGTTGTTAGCCAAAGCAATATCCAAATACATTACATCCTTCAAAATCTCAGCAGCTATCTGTTCGCCTTCTCATGACTGTCATTCCACATCACACTACTCTTCCTGTGTTCTGTGATGCTGATTATATTCTCATGCTGAACAGTGTGATGGAATATAACCATGACTCTCTCTAGCTTCCCACTGCGAGGAGTCAGGGCTGATATAGGCTCTGCTATATCTTCTCTCATCACCTGTCTTTTCACTTTTCTTTTCTGCACAGGAGAGTGACATTTCATACTACGATTCCAAAGCGGATTCAGACTATGTGAGTACAGTACGGACTGCCCCCCACCCGCCCGCCGCCTGCCTACCTCAAACCCCAAGTCCTTCCCTCCACCGTATTCCCCATCCCTGCCACCTTTTTCCCGCAACCCTAACCCTCCCTGCCCGATCTCCTCAGTGTTGATGTCCCTCGTCCTCCCGCCCAGTTACAGGCTCCTGTACTGCCCCTACTGTCTATGTGTGTTAGTGCGGTGACACTGCTTCGTGGTGAGTCGGTGTGACAGAACGGGGCTCGGCACCGTGCATGTGACAGTGACTTCTGCTGTCCTTCCCCAGTCTGGTTCCCGGAGTTTTTCCCCCTACAAATCCCTCGGACCCCTAAATGTGTTGACTGTGGACCTCAGAAGTGCTCAATATTAGCAGGGCTCATTATTTTGGGTTTTTACTTTTTAAATAATGGAAGTTTCCGTTTAGCTACACAATGAAAACATGACTTTACTTACTTTGTGGTACTCTGACACGTAATTATCAGTAAGTTTGTGGTTTCATCTCCATTTTTTTCTTCATTTTCTATTGTTGGGAAGCACAGATCTGATCTTGAGCTGTTACCATAAGTTAGAGTGAAAATTGTCCTATTGGAGGATGAAACACAACCTTTAGGTGCACTGGAAAATAAAATCCAGGTGAAGTCGGGTATTTCTCTGTGACAATCAGTAAAAACCAAAAACAATGAGCCAGTGAGCCTTAAATATAAATAAAATGCAAATACTGAACTGTTGGGCTGTCAGATCTTCATGCGCATCAAGACACCTCTTTCCAAACACTTTGTATCATGATTGCATTTCATATACATACCTGAACATGAATGACATTTTAAGACCTGCAATGCGTCCAGAAAAGCCATGCAAGTTGTTGCCATTTGCTCTCACCACGCCACAACTCTCCACACTAGCCTGCAGTTTCTCATCAGGATAGGTTACACACCCTAAGCCTGCTCCCGCTGATTGATTTTCAAGGAAGAGTGCAAGAATCCTCCTTAGATCACCAAAGCACAAAAGATGAGAAGAGAGTGAGACAGAGGGGAAGAGAGTGAGAGAAGAAGGCAAAGGAGCAATAAATCATGAAGTGATTTTCTCTTTGTGCACACCACTCCTGTGGTTAATGACATGCCGCTTTAGGGCCTGTCAGCACATCTAATTGGAGAGCATCGGTCATCATTAACATGGCACACTGAGGCCGAGCCAGTGACACACCCCTGACCCCCAAGTCACCAACCCCATAATCACCCAAAGTCGAAGACAGCGGTCAAGCAGAGGTCATTCCCCACCTCTTGTGACCCCAACAGTAGCTCAGCAGCATGCTTCTGTCCAAGTCCTGGTTCCTCCAACAGCGACTCCTTTCTATTAAGACTTGACTTGCAATGAAAGTCCTATTCTGTTAGCGAGATATGATAAGAATTGACAATTCAAATAAAAAAGTAAATAAATGGTGAGCTCTCGTATCTAAGCCTTGTTTCCTCTGTTTCCTGTCCTTCCTGTTAATTTTTCCTCTTGTTTCTTTACTTTCTTTATTCTTGATACCAGTAAAAGTGCAATGTGATCATTTATTTTGTCAGAACTGCCAGTGTGCCAAAGCATGTGATGGTCATTCCGGTGTGCAAGGTGGAGGGCGTTGCTTTGCCCTTCACCTGCCCTTTGTTTTCTTCATCTTCTTACATTAGGTTAATGGTTTTAATATGCACAAACATATTTTGATTTTTTCTAGACTGTCCTCATGTCTGCAAGTTGAACAGAATTCTAACTTTCAAGTCTTATTGGCCAGTGGGTGAAATATCTGCAAAAACAGACAAGATCACCCCCCCCCCANCCCCCACACACACACACACACACACACCCCTTGCCCTCTGCACAAGATTATAATGTACGCTTCAGCAGAGAGCAGGCAAAGCTTGCCGGGTGAAAATGCAAATATCCTTTGGTCTGCCTGTCCCCACTTTCACTGCTATACTGTTATCTGCCTGGTAGAAAAATATTGTGAATTGTGTCTCTAGGTAGCAATTTGGTTCAAGGACGACTAAATTCTGTCAAATACGTGATTACAAAAGTGATTCTAATATGGCATCAAAATTGGAAGCATTTTGTATTTTTCCTTTGTGGCAAACAGATGCTAAAAGCACAATGTGTTCAACATGTTAAAGCATTAATTTCCTGGATGAATTCTGTTTTGTTTTTGGGTTTTTTGTTTTGTTTTGTTTTTTTTTGATAAACCCATTTAATTTGACTTTAGTTGCTTTCAAATGAACACACACACCATGGCTCACGGTCTCTAGGTGAGCCCTGGTTGGCAGAAGTTGGAAATGAAGGAATCTTCAAAATGTCATCTTTGGCTTCTTCAGCCTTTAATTAAACCTTGAGAACAGGGAGATAAAATTAACAAATTGGGTAATGAATCGAGCGAAACAGGTGGTGGATGGTGAAGAAAATGAACCAATCAGTCTTTCCTGCATGGATTTATTCAGCTCCTAATTAGAAGCTGCCTTGGTTAATTATGATTGGGCTCTTCTGAAGAAAAAAAATCGCTGCCTGACATTGACAGAATTAGTGTCAGACAGAGTGATAAACAAACACCTCGACGCTCCCGTCACATACATTCACTGTTAGTCAATCACACTTACTGCTGTTCACAAACAAGCATCCCTAAGCTGATCAGCTTTAGCGTTAACGGAAACTTTATCTGTGAAATCTGAAAACACTAAAATGCATCTTATATGAAATAAAATAATATAAAACATGAATTTGATTGATAAAGCACACAGTCATGTTGGCATTGTTTTAGCCCAATTTTATTGGTTACTTGCTAGTTTCAGAACTCAGATGAAACTGAGTCTGGCACCTCTTAGCCCTATAGAAGCCACATCTTAGGCTCCGATCAAGTCCAAGTGAGCATGACGCTTAATCAAAACACATCAACCATCACTTGTTTGTACATAAGAAGGATTTTAAATTCACTACATCACACAACTCTTTCCCTCGAGGCAGGAAGTTGTACTGCAGCTCGTGTCCTTCTTACCCCCTACAGTTCAGCAGCTTCTCCTCTCAAAAGTCCCAGTTGTCACGATGAGCTATCTGATGATCTCTGTGGGATAATAAAGCCTTGTCTGCTGCAAGCTTAACTTCACTTTTTTATCATTACTTTCTCCATTGTCATTTTTGACTTGTCTTTGCCGGTCTTGCCTCACAAGAAGAGGCAAGACCGGCAAAGACATTTTGCTGTTCAGCTTAGAATCTGGTTTTACATTTTCTTGTTAAATTAAGAGAATTTAATAACAGCTTATATGATAAATATCAATTTGATGACAGAGACAAAAAATATAACCTAAGCAATAATCAGTTTGATAATTAAAGTTTTTTTTTATGTGTCCTCCCAGTATGCGTTTAACAGATGCAAATAGCACTATATGATTAATACGTTAAAGCATTAATTTCCTGCATGACATTGAGTATATGCAGTATTTGTCTCTGGTCTTGTTCTGTGATGCTATAAAAGTTATAGAAATAAGATATTTTATGGCTGTTATTCGACTACACTTCATGTTCTGGTCCCTACACTGTATTTTTCTTCTGGTGACTTTCAGTGGGACATTGGCACAGTTATCCCCCGGCTCGTCCCAACAACAGCTTGTAATTGCATTTTAATAGTCAATTAAAGTTGGGCCATCAATCACTTTCAGCTGAGGACATGGGGTTTTTGATTTAATTTCACGAAAAAACAAACAGTTTTTATCATGTCAGATCCAATTAACCCATGCTGCTCTATTAAAACAAAGTGTATATTGGAATCCCAGGTTTATTGCACACAACAGATTGATTTTAAAAAGTAAACAAAAAATGCTTTTCAGCAGTCAGAATGCATTATTAATTATTTGAGATACAAGTTCTGTTTTACAAATATTCAGTAAAGGCAAAGTAAGGACGACTAATGAAGGAGGAATGATACGAGCATGATGTCAGGCTTTGCTAACGGCTTCTTCTGTATGCAGTGTATCAAAAAGCTTAGAACATGAACACACACAACTGTTTATTTAACAAAGACCTGACCACAAGGGCATCTAAGTTTCATCAATGCTGATCTGTAAATGTGCCTTTGGGCATGTGCTGTTTTCTCAAAATGGGTCTAAGTGAGAGCTTCTAAGAATACGTACAAAAAGCAGCTTGAGAATGGGCTAATAAACTGTGCCAGAGAGTTTGATTATATCTGTCTTGGTGCCATTTCGTCTCATCTCACAGTCACTTCCTCCTGTGAGGACAGGCACAGACCTCCATTGATAGATGATCAAGATAGAAAGTCTAAATGTCATTCCTCCCCACTCCCTTTGTGTTTCTTGGCTTTGTTTGATATCTGACTTTTTCCTAATGCTGTATCAGGCTCCCTCATTACATATAATGACTGGACTGAGAGGCCATCTAAAAACAAATAAGAAGGACCCAGTCACTACAGATGAAGAGACTGTCTCTTGTAAAGTACCTTGTTATGGGAATGAATGGGAGACAAAACAGTAATTAAGTGGTGTTGGTTGCTGGTTATTGTTGGGGTTAATTTGTATGGCACCTCGTGTGTCAGTGATAGTCATCTGGTATATTAATGACTCTCTCTGTTTGGTGTCTGCACTGATATCTGCTGCTGCTCTGCAATGAGAAGAAAAGAAAAACCAGATCCAGCGGCAACCAAGGGGCAGAATAGCTGCTACTTTTGCTGTTAGCATAATCCAAAATGCTGCATTGTATGTGTGCATAAAAGAGAGAATAGTGCAGAGCAAGACAGAGAATGTGTATTTGTACTATATGTACAGTATACTGTGTATGCAAAAGCCCATAGATTTGCATTATAAAGCTAAATTATGGACGGTGGCAGAACACGGAACTGTATTTGCATGTTTCCCCCATTTTTCTATCTACTCCTCTTTATTTGTGTGGTCATTCAAATTTGTGTGTGTTGTGTGTGTGTGTGCGCACATGTGTGTCTACAGACCGAGGATGGAGAAGAGGAGAACCTGCTGGAGAACCCATTTTCCTTGGAGCTGGAGTTTGTGGATGATCCCAATTTTAAAAACAAGGTCAACTACTCTTCCAGTGCGGTCCAGATTCCGACAGACATATACAAAGGCTGTAAGTACACATATAGCAATGCTGTGTTATTGTAAACTGGAAAACTGCTGATAAAAATGTCCAATTCATAAACTGATTGAACCACTACGGCTAGAAAATCAAGACTGCCATATGGCCAGGTGTATAAGCGCTCACTATTTCCTTTACTTAACCTACACTTTAACAAAACAAATCAACATATGCACAGAACTCTTAAATGCATGTAATAAGCAACATATGATTCTGAACATTAACTATACCTTCCCCCCCCCCCNCCCCCCATTATAGAATTACAAAAACCAATACTGACTTGCTGTTGAGGTTACATTAAAGTCTGTGTGGTTTATTTCTATATTCCGAATTGTCCTATAATAATTTAGAGAAGTTTTTGAATGTCTGTGATATTCAAGATTTTTTTTTTTTTTTTTTTTNTTTTTTTTTTTTTTTTTTAATTTTACAGCCATTTTTTTTGCAATGTGAATGGATGTGTATGGCAAAAGTCTTTCTGGGTCCTGACTTCACACGACTCACAGCTCTACTCTGGCCACTTTGCTGAAAGCACTGTTTTAGGGGGTTTGAGTTCAGGGTTAGCCAGAATAATGCTGTGGCTGTGTCAATCTGTGTCAATCTGCACAATGTCTCGTGTAACTTGTCATGATATTTGCATTGATGGCTTTAATACTGTTTGCTGTCTCTAATGGCAACAGATGGTTAAATGCTAATAAGGTGATGAAAATCTAATTTTTTTAACATTTATTAGCATTTCACTTTTACCTGTCATATGTACATACAGTAGATAGCCGTAATGCTTCTATGAAGAGACACGACACCCCTCATGGTTTTAGTCCTGATCGCTGGGCTGTGGGTACTATAGATGACAGTCTCCTGATATAATTTCACCTGTTGTCCTCTGTCAGTGAGTTAGCTCAGTCACTCCATCCTTTTATATCAACTTTGCATGTAAGCACACTAACATGATCTCATGTGACAGAGCTCTCTCACATATTGCAGCTATACTGGAGTTTTTTCTGTGGACAGGGGCTCATGGACCCTGCCTGGCACCATGCTGCCCTGCAGACATAACATCATCCTTAGCTGCAGCTGTCAAATGAACAAAAGGGAACACGTGTACCTTCTGAGACTCTGATTTTGCTGGCGTGTTCTCTCTCTTATCCACATTTTAATCTTCTGGACAGATTGGCTGTATTCTTAAAGACTCACAAATCACAAACCAGAGCATTCTCAGACAGACAGGCATTTTCAAAGTGGGATTTTTTTTTCTCCTGATTGTCTAGCTAGCTCTTTCCTTCTTTGTTGTACAGGCTGCGTATGCCACCTGTCTGTAACAATGCCCCCCAGCTGTGTCTCCAGACAAATCTTGTCAGAATTAGACAGTCTTGGTTCAGGAAGAGATGTCAAAGGCCACGCAAACTCACAATAGAGCAATCATGCCTGCCCATTGTTCCCTGAGCCATTTTGTGCCAGCTCTGGTTCCCTGTCTGAAGATATGAGTCAGAGAATAAAGGCCTCAGCCTGGTGGAGAGGAGCAGAGCAGTACAGTGCATGGAATTAGTTTTCCAGTTCAGTTCTATGGGAAATGTTTATTTCTGTGTTGTTCTGTTAGCTCCCATTGCGCAGTCTGCTGTGCTGAGATTGCCAACTGCTGATTTTATGCCAACTCCAGTATGAATATGTGTACTGTATTTTAGTTGTTGATGGTAAATAAAGAGCTTGCAAACATGTTGCTGGCCAAATGTAATTTTTAAAGTTGCAAAGCCAAACCAAATGTCACAGCTATATTTGTAAATATTACAAACACTGATCATGGAGGTGTATCTACTTAATCCAACTATTTCACTTTAATGCATTATCAAATCTCACATTCTGCCCATAATTTGATTCAAAATAATTGAATATGATTTTTTTTTTTACATAAAACATGTAACTGATCAACAAATTAGAAAACGGATTTGCTCAACAATAATGCTTCATTAGTCATATGTTATTGTTTTTTTACACCCCTTTAAATGTCAAATCTGATGAATAAACCTAACCAAACATTTTACATGAAGTAGAGGCATTTGGACCTGAGTTTGCTGGAGAGATGGTGGAAATGTGGAAATAAAAATTTCTCACATATCCTCTACTGCACTAGTCCCACCTGAGGCACCCTGCGGGGGTGCCTTGGAGAGGATGTTTGAGGAAACTAATGTAGGTGGATGTTGTCCTCTGGGTCTGACAGCGATCTGGATCTACAGTACTGTATCTCTGAGTTCAGGATTAGTAGAAGAGAAGCAGTGTGAGTAGGCTGATTCAGCACAGCTACCCAGGGGGAGGGGAGGCCAGCGGATCAGAGAGATTAAACCTGTAGGAAGAATTGCACATAATTTTCAACAGTTGGCTATTAGCACTTATGCTTTGTGTAGCTGTAGTAGCTTGGTTTGATTTGTGCATGCTGTTAATGCACTGAATAAATCAACTGTTTTCCAAAAAATGGCAATAAGAATTGGCAAAGTGGGTGTCCTTGGAGATGAGAGAGCATCGCAGATAGAGGGAAAGATAGAAAGAGAGAAGGAAAGAGAGATGGGGAAGGGACACTTTAATAATAGAAACCATTTAGAGCAAAAAAGGCGCTTTCTTTTTTTATATTGTGATCCTTTCAGCAGCTAAATGAGGCGGTGTATGCGTCCTGGTTTGATTTGTCTGCTAGGCCCCATGTCCGTTTATTGAGACTGAGAGTGTTCCCTGAGCGCAGTAATGAACCATTTTATGATTCATTATACCACTGCTGATTCCTGCTGCCAAGTCTGCAAACTTTCTAATTAGCTTAGGTCAAACATTCATACAGTTTTCTTCTAATTATCATTGCTTATTTCAGAATGGACATTGCGTATCCCCAGAGGAATAAATTGGTGGGGGTGATGTCCTGCATGGGGAGACAGATTTTAGTCTCCCAGTGAATGTTGTGGAAGTAGTGAGGTAGAGGCAGGGATTTGCTGAATATATGCAGCAACATTGCTCTACGAATATAAAATAATCAAAATAATCACTGAAAAGTAGGGATGAAAATTGGGAGGGATATTCAAATTACTCTTGAGCGAATATGTTGTCATTTCAGTGGAATCTCAATCGTAAATGGAATAAGATTGTGCTGTAAATGCAGGTACTAAGCCAGATTTGGTCATTCTGCAGATGCATGTAATTTTTAACATGCAGAAAATGTAGAATGTGGTAAATCTGCCTTTTTCCAGCCCTAGTAATTACAGTATGCATAGTATACACATACTGTATATACCCTGAAAACATTAGTGTATGTATGAGAATAAGCAGCCACTGTTGCCAGCAGGGAATAAAGAAAAGGACACTGAATGCAGAAAGCCCAATCACAGCCTTTCATTAAATATGAAGGTTAAATCCGCTGGATGCAGCGCATGTTCACTGACTGACTGTTATTTTCCTATTGTAGTCAGAGAAATGTGGCTATCACAAATGAATAGCAAGAACCAGCTAACTGTGTGCAGAGATGAAAGAGCAGAACTTAAAGGGTTTGCATGGGATGATTAACCTACCCATCCCACCATCCATACACACACATCCCATCCCACCATCCATACACACACCATGCACACATACATCAATCAGTCACAACATTAAAACCACTGACAGGTGAAGTGAATAACATGGATCATCTGGTTCCAGTGGCACCTGTCAAAGCATGGGATATATTAGGCAGCAAGTCAACAGTCAGTTCTTGAAGTTGATGTATTGGAAGCAGGAAAAATGGGCAAGCGTAAGGATCTGAGCGACTTTGACAAGGCCAACATGTGATGGCTAGAGGACTGGGTCAGAGCATCTCCAAAACGGCAGCTCTTGTGGGTTGTTCCTGGTATGTAGTGGTCAGTACCTACCAAAACTGGTCCAAGGAAGGACAATTGGTGACAGGGTCATAGGCGCCCAAGGCTCATTGATAGGCATGGGGAGTGAAGGCTAGCCTGTCTGGTCCAATCCCCCAGAAGAGCTACTGTAGCACAAATTGCTGAAAAAATGAATGCTGGTTATAATAGACAGGTGTCAGAACACACAGTGAATGGCAGCTTGCTGTGTATGGGTCTGCGTAGCCGCAGACTGGTCAGAGTGTCCATGCTGACCCCTGTCCACCACCCCAAGTGCCTACAATGGGCACATGAGCATCAGAACTGGACCATGGAGCAATGGAAGAAGGTGGCCTGGTCTGATGAATCAGGTTTTCTTTGACATCATGTGGACGGCTGGGTGCATGTGCATTGTTTACCCGGGGAAGAGATGCACCAGGATGCAGTGTGGCAAGAAGGCAAGCCGGTGGAGGCAGTGTGATGATCTGGGCAATGTTCTGCTGGAAACCTTGGGTCCTGGCATTCATGTGGATGTGTTGTGGATGTTACTACCACCTACCTAAACATTGTTACAGACCAAGTATACCCCTTCATGGCAGCAGTATTCCCTGGTGAGGATAATGCGCCCTGCCACACTGCAAAAATTGTTCAGGAATGGTTTGAGGAACATGACAAAGAGTTCAAGATGTTGACTTGGCCTCCAAATTCTCCAGATCTCAGTCCAATCGAGCATCTGTGGGATGTGTTAGAAAAGCAAGTCTGATCCATGGAGGCCCCACCTCACAACTTACAGGACTTAAAGAATCTGCTGCTAACGTCTTTGTGCCATATACCACAGGACACCTTTAGAGGTCTTGTGGAGTCCATGCCTCGACGGCACGAGGGGAACCTACACAATATTAGGCAGATGGTTTTAATGTTGTGGTTAATCGGTATATAAAGAACACCACCACCAGCCTTTGCCATACTATCTGCCTTCATAGTCCAGCTGCTGTCCCTTCATAAAGGACCACACCAGTGATTTTACATATTTTTTGCCACCTTACTGCAGATCATTTGCACTTTACATGATTATATTTCACAAACTATACCATAACTATACCATAATTTTTTCTGTAATGATTTCCATTTATTTTTCAATTGTTTCTGTAAACTCACATTGCAGAGAATTGAATTGAATGTGCTTGGGATAGGTTTTGTACACCTGCACAATTTTATTTACATACAATCATTTATGTAAATGGATGGACAAAACATTAGAACCACATCTTACTATAATGCAGTACAATACAACACCAGTACTATCTCAGAAATACATAGTTGGATCAACACCTCTTTGACAAAGGCTCAACAAAACTGAACATTAGAAGCTTCACAATGATTTGTTGCAGGACTGGACTGGATTATACAGGTGTACCTAATAAAGTGGCCACTAACTATATTTTGAAAACTCTACCCCTTTGGTGCATTCATGGATGCTCTGATGTCTAAGACCCAAGAATGGCTGCTCAGTATTTACCTTTTTAATGAATTACCAAATCATCCTTTTCCCACAATGTCCCTGTTTGCGTAAAAGCACCCCTGCAGATTTTATTAACAAAGATGGTTTTCTTCACATTTAGTGTTTCTCAACACTGTTTGTATCTTTGAGGTCTACAAACATGATGAATGTCAATTTTCAAAGCTTCATGTATTTATCACAACACAATCTTCTCTTCTTTTAGTGCCATGTTGCTACCTTTTACAGCACATTACTATCCCCATCAGTTGATATGCATTACTTTCCTCTGCAGTCACTAGAAACAAATCTCAAAAACGTCACAGAATACCTTTAATATTTGTCATTTAGTCTGGATTTTTCCAGCAACACGTCTAATAAATGCAATGTTTTTTAGTACTCAACCTCAAGGTGTCAGGGTGCTAGAAGGCACCGTAAAGCAATAGTTTTTGAAATATAACTGCAAATGCATTTCCATGCGACAATATCATGCCTTTAACAATAAAATAAATGTGATAGAATGTTCGCTATGACTAATTACTCGGAAATACATCTAAAACTCAGTGGTATGCTGTAGAATTTCACTCAGTTAGCGGAATAAGACAATTCTTTTGGTCCTTTTTTAATAAGAGATAATAAAATCCCAACATCAGAGCCTTAACCAGCACAGGCGTATGCTGCCTGCCCTTTGAATGTTAGTCTCCGCCTTGCTGCACAATGCACACTCTGGTCGGTGGTTAGATCCCCTCTAGGATGCTGCAGGCAAAAATCATCCAATTCACCTTTGTAAAGAGCAAATTGCATGGGACCAATGTACTGTGCAATGGAGAATTGCGTGCAACAGATACACTGCATAAAAAGTCAATACTGTGTGGTGTCAGATTTGAAAAGAAGAAAAAGATTCACATCTGCAGGGTTTCATTTGAGTCAAACTACCTCTGATGTTTCTCGACTTATTCAAAATGGATCTGGGGAGAAGTCAGCTCACGTAGTGCAGCAGGACAAAGGCGACGTTTGATCGAGACAGTCTAAGGCCTGTTCATAAAGGAAGGGAATGTGAGTAATGAGAGGAATGAGATTTGTGCTTTGTGCCACTTTACTCATATTATGGGCTGCAGCTCCAATTAGGCAATGTTCCACTTTACAGTCTTTCTATGTATTATTGCTGAAGATTTATATAATAATGTACTACATTTGTGTGTGGATTGAGGGGGGATACTTCAGTTTCCCTGTCAACCAACTTACACCACGCTACACATCAGCTTAGCCTCTCATCAAACCATACTTACCATGTGTGAAAACACAAAGTGATTAGCTAAAGAAAAAGAATGAGAGAAAGTTCAAAAAAGAAAAAAGAGGGGGGGGNGGGATAAGGGAAAAGGGATTTAAAGTTAGACCAATAGGGTAGACAGACAGCATAAACATTGTGGGATGTATTTCTATCAGTCTCGACTTTGCAGACTCCATCTTTCGCTCATTGCCCCTCACTCATTCGCCCCTATAGTGTGTGCCCAGTGAAGGAGCACTATCATTTACCCACACACTAATTAGAACAGTCAGCACAGCAAACTCCACTTCACGCACCAGGCTTACAAATTGCATTTCATATGTTATTTACTGCACTTTTTAATTAGAAAAATTATTTGCAGACACACTTTGGTCGTGGGGTGAAATCTTTCCATTCAGTCTTACTCTGCATTCTAAAATATCTTCCTTCCTCAGAGAAATTTGCATTTGTTTCCACCTCACAGTGTTTAACAGGAATGAGGCCCTTGATTACAAATACACAAGTAATAATGTTATTCCAGAGAGAAACTGTCACATGAATTTGAATTATAATTAGCTAGTTCGGATTGTTTCAGTTGTAAATTAGTTCTCAGAGAAGTAACCTAGTAACACTTAAACTATTTAAAAAAAAAAAAAAAAAAAATACAAATGAGGTTATATCTTTTGGATGTTTTATGTTTATGTTCTTTTCATCCATTTTTTCCTTTTGGAAGGCTTGGACTTTGATTCAGTCAGTCTTTGTGAATGTTTGAGCTGCTGCCACTTTCTGTTGCTGCCGTTTCCTCGGGAGGATAAAAGGTTTTGGGTTCAGGGTCTTTAACACTCAGCCAGCCCCCCAGAGGAAGAGAAAGAAGAACAGACAGAAAGGAAAGAACAGAGAGAAAATGAATTGGGATGTCAAGAATGCATTTATAAAACAAAAGTTTCAAGAAGAAACAAAGATTCTCATTTCTGTTGACCTTGAATTGTGCAGGAAGTTTGTGGGTTATCACGACCGCTGGTTTCCTGACAGTACCTGGTTGGTCTGTCTTGATTTTTACATTCAAGAATTACAACAAAATCTGTAATTTTAATCTGCATTCTTAATGTATTTCCTGCATGTGTGTAAAATAATCTCAATTTAATTGGGAAAATATGCTTTATTAACGTGGTGTTATTATGCATAATAACACCATAAGACTCAAAGCAACTCTGGGTTAACTCACATGTATATATTTCAATAATGTCTCCTATATGTCAAAGAAGGTATAATTACACTGAACCACTGCCATATCTACTTTTTCGTCACTCAGTTTTAAAGTAGAATATGTAAACGCTTTATGGCGATGACGGCCATAATGATTATGACTCTTGAGAGGACTCAGCTAATGGCTGTTGCTCCATTACTGTTATAGATTTCTTATGAGAAACCACTTGTGCTCTACTATGAAATATTACAAGCTGCTGTGCCTTTTTCTCGCCTGTTTGTGTATGTGTGTGCATGTGTACAGTAAATGTGTGTACCCACTTCTATAATATTGGATTAATATTGGGCATAAGGCTCAGATCGATCTTGATGGCTTTTTATCTTGGGCATATCAGTGTGAATAATGTGTGTATGAGGGGTGGGGTGAGGGGTGGGGGTGTGTGTCATAGGATAAAGATGGGGGGTTGAGGAATGATCTCACACGGAGATGCTCCATAAATCCCACTCATAATTGTTTCCCTACTTGGTGTGCAGTCTTGCTCCGTAAAGGGGCAAAGCCAAGGGTGCTCTAAACGTCACGGGAGCGGCACGTTGATGAATTACCTTTAAAGATAGCAGAGAGAGGCCCGTTTCTGGTGAAAGATGAGACCAGCACAACGCTCACGGGCCCCCGTCTGCCTGTGTGAGCACATTTCCCCTCAGGGGAAATTTTTCTTTTTATCATCTGTCCAGAGAAGTCATGACATATCCTAACTGAATAAATCAAAGAGAATTAGTTTGCCGTGTTCTCTTATCTCCGATGTTCTCGTATTTCTGCAGAGATAACCTACAGATTGTGTGTGTAAGTCAGTGTGTGTGTGTGTGTGTGTGTGTGTGTGTGTGTGTGTGTATGCATGCATGTGCTTGCAGAATTGGACAGTAGAGGTGGCTCACATCTGAATGTGATTGTTTCAGTGTCAGCTGGCAGCATAAACGACACACAAACACAGAGCCTGTTTTTATTACCCTTGATTCAAAGACACCCAGTCTGACCAACTCATTTTTGTGAATAAATATAACTCAAAAGCTTGCGTCACACACCAATGCTGGCACCAAAACACTCAGTACATCTTGAGCACACAAACGGCTGTTGAATTGGCACCTCTATTTAGGCCGCTGGGCAGGGATGCAGCTGGTAATCCTCCTTTCATAGGCAGAGTTTGGTTAATATCTTGATAATAACTTTAATCAGCTATCCCAAAATTTCTCTTTGTCCTTGACCAGTCTGGGACGGCCATCATTACAGACCCAGTCCTTCTCTAGATCAGCACCCATATATAGCATACAGTCATGCCGATAGCTTGTGCTGAAAGAATAATATGTTTTTTTTAATGCATTAATCAGCTTTTTTGACCAGAGAGTACTGCTGCTCAGCCCAGATGAAACTGAACTGCAGCATTTGCTTTTCTGATAATCTCCACAAAAAATACAGCAAAATAATGCCACTGGGCTTACTGAGATGAATAATTGGAATTGAGAGTGACAGATTTCTACATTCATGGCTAAAACACCAGAGATGCTGAACTTTGAACTAATTTCTTCGTCTGACCCTCTGGATACTGCCTGTATGAGGTATACATCATAATGGTGTATTACTTTAAAATTCGTATGGATCCAATTCATTTGAACTAGATTATATCTGGATTATATCACTGAATTAATCATTAAATAAAGTACTGTCATCATTGAGCCACAACATAACAGGAACTCACTAAATGTGTCGTATTTCCTTATAAATATTTAACACTTATACATTTTCAACAACTTACCTCAATCCTTACATCTCAAAAAAAAAAAAAAAAAAAAAACATTGTTTAACCCTAATGACTTACTAGATTCTGCTCTTTTGCCCTTCTTTCATGTAATAAATTTGTTTTGGCTTTTCTCTATGTTTTATTTTTATTTTTTATTTTGGCTTTTCGCCCTGTGAAAGCAGCCCACTCGTTTGTGTAAATTTTTTGGTTGCTTTCTATTAATCGTCCTCCCTCCCTGTCTCTCTCTCTCTCTCTCTCTGGGCTTTTATGTTTATCCCATCTGTAGAGCCGCCTCTATCCTCCTGCCATTCTCCTTTTGTGTTTCTGTCTATGAATTTTCAGAAAAAAAACAAAACATGTTGAGCTCCCATTGGTGATGGGAGCAATTTGGCTTGGCTTTCAAATACACTATTTCTGTCCTCCACTGCTGTAGTTTTGTGTGTGTGTGTGTGCATGCGTGCGTGTGTGCGTGTGTATTTGTTTTGTTTTGTATTTGTGCCACTAGAAAATACATGGAAGTGCATGCCGTTTGGAAAATACAGTTGCTTATAATTTCACAGTTACAAATCAGAAATCAGTTGCAAGGTCATGTCTTACACACTTTGTGGAAGTGATAATCTGTGAAAACCTCTACAGCATCACAGGAAACTCACTCCAGGAAAAATGCTATTGACTGAAAACAGACTATCCTCTTTGTTATGACGCATGGTTTATGGTTTAAATGTCACACTATAGTACCATATTATAATTTAGATGAGTATAGACAGACATATTAAGATAATTTAGTAAGAGTAGTAACAATAGTAACAGTGGTCCCAGCTTAAGTGTTCAGCGAGACATGGATGCATGTTTGCATTTGTATATAATGTACGTCTGTGTTATTGATGAAAGAAGCAGACTCGTGTTCATTTGTGTGCTCAACACACAGTGTACAAGCAAAACTTAGAGCCAGGATTCTCAACCAAAGTACCACCTCTGGGCAAACCAAAACATCTGAATGCCACCTCACCCATAATATCAGCATTTCAATATATTTTAGTTGTTTGGATTTCTGCAGATATTTTCAGAGTTGACTAGTGTCAAAACATTGATTCAGAGTATCTAACTATAAATCCAGAAATTTCTGCCTGTCCGTCTGTTTGTGGCACCTGTATCTCTAGTAGCTGGCTCTGTATGAAGTTTAAATTCAGCAGGTATAATGCTCAGGACCCAAGGACGTGCAGTGGCATGCAAAGTTGTTTGGATGAGTGGTTCTCAAATTGAGCTTGCTGGTAAAAAGTAGTCCACGCGCAGCAGGATATGCTCTGGGCATGGCAGCATATATGCTCCGCTCCACGGGCACTTGTGGCAGGCTGCAGCACACACCGTAAAGTCCGACCCGGTCCAAACAGGCACGTTTTCAACGGGCACTGCAAACAAAGCTAGCTCACGAGGACGTGCAGAGCAAAATTATGGCAGGCTGCAGCACACACCACAAAGTCCAGCCCGCTCCGGGCGCAGCGGCAGGATACGCTCCAGGCTCAGCAGCATATGTTCCCCTCCATGGACACTTATGGCAGACTGCGGCACAGCATAAAGTTCGGCCCAGTCTGAACAGGCATGTTTTCAACAGGCACTGCACTAGTTGGAAGTAATAAAACATAGTAGCTTTAATTCTGTGTTATATTTTCACTGCACAAGATCATTTTTGGAAATGTGGAGCTAAACATTGGGCCGATTTTTAAAATTCTGTCAATGTGGTTGTTATTATTCATGGGATTTGGGCTTACAGTAAATGAGGTGAGCATGGAGTGTGGGGAGGTTGCCTCCTCTCTCCCACACCTCTACTTTGACTGCTCATCAGAGACTGTGTGCTGTAATTGAAAAGCACAGGAAAAGTGGATAATGATCGTTTATTTGTGTGAAATTCAAGCGAGGGGTTGAGAAAAGCTGGACTTGTCGGTTCAGAGGCTTATCTAGCTTTGGTTGGCTGAGTAATTAAATCACAGAAGCGAGTGAGGTTCTCCTCAGCTCAGTGCCTCGTCTTGTTTCCTCTTTAATCAGGTGGCTATTAAACCTCTGATTGCACTCCCATCTTCTGACTCCAGCTTTGCCATTAAACACAGACTGAAAGCATTTTTACTTTGTGTGTCTGTGTATACGTGTGAAAATGCATATTGTTTCTTTAATGTATAGAGAAAACCTAATCTGGATTAAAACTGAACGAAAAAGACCAGAAACTATATTAATATGACATAGGTTGAAGTCACATGTTGATGTTGTGGTGGTGTTTTCCTGTGCCTCTGGCAGTGTTATATTCCAGTTTTTGTTGACTAGATGATGAATACTTCTCTCCAAAATCATAACTCCTTTTCACAGAAGTACCACTGACCTGTGAGATTTTTCTGTGACATTATGTTTTAACTCAGAAACACACATTGATGCATTTAGTCTCGCTTACGCAAGCAAACCCCTTTTCTTTTCCTCTTGTTTGATCTCCTCTTTCTCCCAAGCAGACACACACACACACACACACACACACACACACACACATGTTTGCAGAAATAGTTTGTTTCTCTGTGAGCAACCAAATATTCAGAAATGGTGCCTATTATTTGCTGCCTCCACATGCTGCGAGTGACACCTGACCTCCTCCAAGGTCATCTCAGATTCCTCCCCAGCACTCCTCAAAGATCATCCCGATTAGACTGATGCCCTGCTTAGATAGCTACCGCCAGCCGAGCTGCCTGCATACATCCATTCTTATGTACCCTGCTTGCTGCGGCATGGACAAGGTTGTTCAGCAAGGAGAGTCTGGCTTTCTAAGGGAGGAATCCTGATGTGATGTTTTGCATTTCTGGCCGAGCCCCGGTATGAACATTATCATCTGATACCTAAGTAGTTAATCTCAGCGCCAAACTAAAGGCTTGTGCAAAGTGTAATTGTCCAATGTAATTTTCATTGATTAAGCTAGGTTTTTAAAGCTATTTTAAAGTAGCATATGAGTATATTTTCACAGAATGAGCATATTTTGACTTCTCAAATACAGATGTAGCTCATTAACAATGGCTGCATTCCATTTAGGTGTCATTGCCAGAGCTCTGGTGCTCACTGTCACAGCTAAATGGAATGAAGCAATCATTAATATTGTTAGCTACACCTGTGCTTTACCTGCTATGACAAATCAAAATGTGTGCAATAAGAAAGGTCTTTTAAAAGAAAAAGGTATCAAAAAATGTTGTCAAGGAACCAGTAAAGTCACAGTACCAGTATCTATATTGGTATTGATGTATTTTTTTAAAAGATAACAGGCCTATTTCTAACTAGTCTATATTTATCATTGCAGTTGTTTTCTGATTGTGTGTGTTTGTGTGTGTCTCCACAGCTCCAGTCATATTAAATGAGTTAAACTGGACCCAGGCGCTGGAGAGGGTTTTCATAGAAAACCGTCGGGAGGACAGTTCTCTGCGCTGGCAGGTGTTTGGCAGTGCCACAGGAGTTACTCGATATTACCCAGGTAAGCTGCAGGGCAAGGAGTCAACATTCTGCTTCATAACTCACCGCAAGATACGGTCTAAATTGACCCTCGGGCCACAGAACATTGGCAATCTCCTATCAGATGGCTGTACTGGTAACTCGATAGACAGAATGAAATTATGATTACTTTCATCTAAACCGATCTGAAATATTACAGCCTATGGACGATAATGTATTTTCTTACTTTCTCCAGCAACTCCATGGAGGGCACCCAACAAGATTGACCTTTATGATGTCCGCAGAAGGCCTTGGTAAGTGTCACATTTATTCACACAGCATTTATCTTCTACCACCAATAGTTGGCTAATTTGGGAAGAATATTAAAAATGTGTGTCTAATTTTTGAACATTTAAGTAATTGTCACTTATTTTTAGTAGGGAGTGATGACAGCAGTAAAACCCCATTTCCTAAATCAGGTGTTTAGACTCTTCCATCACCATTGCTGGGCAGTAATGGTGACTGAAAAATATTTACTGGTATTATTTTTAACTGAAGTTTTTTACTTTGGATTATCATCCAAGAAACCAAGATCAAGTCAGATTTTCGTAAACCAAAAGTGGGAAGTTTGTTTTGGTGTCAGTTAATTCAGTCCCTGATTCAGCAATGTTTTAGCTTTTGAAAATCACTGCAAATTTTACACTTATTTCTACTCATATAAATAATAACACATCAGTAAATTTTGCCAGAGATATTCATGTTGCAATTCAATGCAAGTGAATGTTGGAATAAACGGGATTGTGCATTTTAGAAAGGACAAACACCAGCAGCAGCCAGAGTAAAAGTGCAGAAAACTGCACAGATTTAACTTGTCATCGCAGCACTTTATTTGTCATCAGCAGCACTGTCATGTTGCCTTAAAACCTCAGCACAAAATGTGAGAGTCACACAAGGAGTACTTACCCACAACCACTGTTTTCAGTTAAGTGCACAGTATTTACCTACACCCCAAATCACTCTGTGTAGATGTTCATAAAACCATATCATTAATGCCCATCTGACAAGTCCCTAAATGAAATTCTAAATGTCAGTGGACATAATTTTGCTAAATTTGTTGCTTCAGGCAACTCTGCACAATATATACTTTGTGAAAAAAAAACCACATGCATAAAAGAAAGGCTTTAATTATGAATCCTGGATATTAGGATTCCTGTACAGTGTTTTGTCTCTGGCTCCTTTAGACCTCCTGTGCTCCTCCAACCTGGAGCTAAATAAAGAATAGCATTTAATGGAATGAGATATAAACGTTTTCCTGACCCTTATTTATCTCAGTAAGTGATAAAGTAGAATGTATTGTCTTTTGCTGCAAGGACAAAACAAGATAAGAGCTAATGTTTTAGTTTAAAGTGTCCAGTTTAAAGTGAAGGTCTGGACAGAACTAGGCTGTGTAGAGCCAAATAACCCCTGCATCCACCCACCTACCTACTTTCTGCTGCTCCTCATCCTTCCTTCCACATTTAATCTACCTGCAGCTGTCACATTGGCTTTGTGGGGGCCCTGCTTGTTGCCTGGTTACAGGTTGGAGTGAAGTGGACATAATCATGACAGCAATGTTGATTAGACCTGACCCCGTTTTCC
Organism: Lucifuga dentata; assembly: GCA_014773175.1. Classification (NCBI taxonomy): domain Eukaryota; kingdom Metazoa; phylum Chordata; class Actinopteri; order Ophidiiformes; family Bythitidae; genus Lucifuga; species Lucifuga dentata. The sequence goes on from VXCM01000200.1 coordinate 100,024, forward strand.
ATCTCTGCCTCAGTCCAGCTCAGCCTGAGTGGCTGTTTGAGGTCAGGCCAGGCGGTAAGATGAAGCCAATGAGCCAAACAAACAGATATTTTCATACAAAACAAAAGATGCATTTTCTTTCTGTTGAAGTTAGCAAGAGACTCCAATTCCCCCTATACACAATCTTACCATTATAACACTTATAAGTGGAGGTCAGGTCAAGATTTTTGAGCATACATATATTTCAGGAATATTTGCACGTGATGGAAGAATTTGGTATACAGATAAGCATTAAGCATTTTGGTTATTTGTCCGCTGATTTCACTTTAAAATATAAGCTTGTTATACTTCTGATTAGATGTTTCTGCTTTAAACAAACTTCAACATTCACACATTTTTACCAAGGATCCCTAAAATTTAGTTATTAAAAGGTGTATTTTACAGTTCAACAATATAATTAATAAATAAAGATAATATTAAAGAAATAACAATTGCAAATTAAATAACTACATAGAACTGGGATTTTTTAACAGTAAACTTCACTAGAAATTATATTACAATATAATTGTAATATAATTTCTAGTGAAGTTATAACAATATAACAATAACACAAATACAATGAAATGTACTAAAACTGAATCAATGAAATACTGACTACATATTTTATTCATTCAACTTTAATACATTTTAGTGCAAAATACTAACAAGTTAATGTAAAACATTGATATACAATTTCATGTCATTCAGTTTGGGTGTGACAACATGTTCCAATCCTTTGTTTTGAATTTCATAATTTTGTATCATGGCGTATGCCTTTCATATGTCTGTATACACAGCGCAACTCTTAACTCCTCACTGTATCTACAACTATCAGACTAACAGGGTGTTTTCTGACAAGTTCATTAAGTTTACACCAGAAGAAAGTCACAGTTGCTCCACTGTGACAGTTAAACATGGAATGGACCAGAAAACACAAGGCAGTATGTAGCAGACAGGAAAAAACAAGCATCTATTCTTTGTTTTTGTCAGCTCAACAACTGAAGTACACTCTCGTACATGTCATTTTGACTAAGAGACACTTCCTGGACACAGGAAGGAACAAGGAAACAGGAAGATGAGGGGAAGTGCTGAGCAGAGACAGGGCATGTGTGTCAAGATTAGATAGGGGAAAAAGGTATATTTTGTGCAGAGGAACATCTTGTCACCCCCCCCCCCCCNCACCCCACCCCCACTCCTCCATGTTTGTCACTGTCATTTGTGTCATGCTTCTCCTCATGTTGGAGCCTTGGCTGTTGTTTGAATTCTCCTAGACTGTTGCTTAGCAACTTGTGCCCAGCCATGTTGAGTGGTGTGGCAGGGAGTGTGTCAGGTCAGTCTCATGTGATTATAGTCTAACATGCTGTCTCCCTGACTGACATTCTCTCCCTGACTGACATTCTCTGGGGGGGTCGGCTAATCGCACACAAAACAGTCATATAGGGTTGGTAAGCCCGTTGTCTGCATTTAGGTGACAGTGATAGCAGCATTTGTCACAGGGAGCAACAATAAAAGCCCTATAGATCCCGACATGAACACGATTCATACACACATTGCTCTTTCAATGTAAATGAAATATAATCACAGACGCACAGTCTGACACATCTTCCACACACCAGACATGGAAAATAACATTATTGCCGTAGGAATTTCAGATAATGCTTCCTTACTTATACTTTGTTGTTCTACTTGTACTTTAAATATGGAAATATTTTACTCTTCACTCCACGACTTTTATCTGACAGCTGTAGTTACTAGTTACTTTGCAGATTCAGAATTTATATTCAACATTAGATAAGCTCATATAGACACACATATCAGCACTCTTCCTCTCACAAACTCACAGATACCTCCTAACACTTGGGCTGATATGCCCCATAGATACCTTCACAAATATCACTATAGCAACGACAGAACACAGATGCAATCGGGAAGATGCGTCACTGATTCTGATAAGATTCTGTGCTGTGATTTACTAAAGAGAATGGTGTGGAGAGAATGCAGGCAGAATTCAGGGCGTGTTTGTCGTGTTAAAGACCTCGAGCTTCCTGGCACAGATGCATGGTGGTGTGGCTGACCTGGCCAAAGCTGTCCTGGTGAAAAAGGAAAAAGATCAGCCGCCCGCCTGCCTCTACAGATGGGCACTTTGCCCATCTGCTCCTCCACCAACAGCCCCCAGGAAATTAATGGTCCAGTCAACACTCTTGTCTCCAATTGCTCTGACATTAATTATTAACATTTGTCCATTATAATGTCTGTTCCCGTTATCAAAGGAAGTGAAGCAGAGGGTGAAGTGAGGCAGAGGGAGAAGGAAAAGGGAGAAATAAAGAGAGACAGGCATGGACTCCTGTTAGCCAAGCATTGCAAAGATCCCATTACCTCCCAGGTTCACAACAGCATGTAGGCTATATCACATATTGATTTCTTCAAAAAGTCAGTCTACCCTCTTTGTAAATACTATGACTGCTGGTCAATCCTTAAAGCTAAAGCTCACCAAAATACCATTTCAAGTATCTGTAGCCCTGAGCTTCACCTTCTCCTTTCATTTTCTGCACCCCACTCCTGGCTGCATTCGAGTCATAAGAAGAGCCAGCGTGTTATTCGTGGGGGTNTTTCTGCACCCCACTCCTGGCTGCATTCGAGTCATAAGAAGAGCCAGCGTGTTATTCGTGGGGGTGAACTTAAAGGATTTAGTGGTTTGAGCAAAGTCACATGAAAAATTTGACCTTTCAGTTTGAGCCAAAAAGAAGAAACACATGAAATTATTTATTTAATCTGAAAGAGCATCAGTAACACTCTTTCTACCTATAAATCATACTGATGTATGAAAATATTCTTAAGTAATTAAATATTCTCTAAGTGTTTTTTTTTTGCATAGAAGAAAGTGGTAGGAATAATTGAGAATCTAAGTTTCCTCTGTTCTTTATAACCCAAAATATGGAAATGTGAATCTTGGTTGCCACATTTCCAATAATCAACACAAAGTGGAATAAATACACGGCAGACAACATCTCTTTCTCCTGCAGGCTCTCTGGCCCCATCCTCCTATATTTTTTATCTTAATTCAATCTTTATTCGCTTGCCACATCCGCAGGAGCACTAAGAGAGCAGCAGTCCATAAAATAATAAGCCCATCAGCACAACACAAATCCATGCACACATGGGAGCATGCACACAAACACACCCACGCACACATACACACTTAAGCAGTTTCTCTCTGTTATATACAGTTCTGAGTGCTTACGTATATTTGGTGCATGTACGTCAGTTTACATATTGTGAGAAAAATGAGCGCAAAGTGCATACACACATAATGCAGATTGTATAACATCCAGCTTATGAAATACATACATAGCATATAAGGCCAGTAAACACTGTGCTATATTCACAACAGCAATTGGTGAAACATTTTTACACTCATAAACTGCGCTTGCTATCATACCAACACACTGCAAACATACAGTAGGCTTTTCCTGTACACATAACACGATAAAATAGGCCTGAGCCACTTCATGTTTCCAGCTACCTATAGCATGTATCTAAAATGTATGCAGTTGATAATTCCTCCAATTTAAATGTAATGCACAACACTCTGTGGAATGGGTCAGGTCAAACACAATCTCCTGAGAGAGTTAGCCCCCCAGCACAGTTAATGTATTGATTTTACAGCTCTGTGCCATGATAAAACTATTTCATGAATTCCAATGAGACTCCTTTACCAGACTGCTGCAAAGGACTGGAATACAATCACCACAACGCAGGATGTGTCATTGTGTTCATTGCTTGTATAATGCATTTCTTTTAGATTTATGGGTGGTGGTGGTGGGTGGTTAGAATGTGGAGGTGGTGAATGTGCTTTAATCTCCTCACATTTAGAGTAATACCTCGTTCCAGCTCAGTGTAAAGACCACATGATCTCCTTCACACACAAATCAATCTTTATTGTGCTAGAATATGTCTCATACTGGGTCACATATCGTGGTCATAGCAATGTGTTTATATCACAATATATATATGAAGTATTTTATTCCTTCTTGGTAATTTTTCAGGGGGTATACACTGGGTATTCACTGCTTTTAGAACTTAGATCAACAAGCTTTTTAGTGTATTTGATTAGAAAAAAAAGACCAATTAATTAAAAACATGGCCACTGAAATTACAAGTAGAACAAATGTCAAGAGAAAATCAAGGGACTTGATGAGCTAAATATTATGTATATTGCCAAACTGGGTCAAAACGCAAAAAAAAACAAAACAAAAACAAAAAAGAGCAGCACTTGGTAAAAGCTTAAGGAGATATTCTTAAAATTATCCAAGTTTTGACCAGGCAGTCATAAAGATGAATACAAAACAAATATTTCATTACTCTGTATCGTTCCTCTCATCTTTATCATCTCACTTCCAGTTATTGCTTTCACATGATGTGGGAGTTTTGCTGCAACATGTACCGCTCAAAGACTGAGAAACTGAGAAATTCTGTAATTTACAGAAACATGGTCACTTTGAGCCTTAATTTTCTGACTAATTAGGACTAACTACCTCAACTGTTATTTCTTCTTTATCTTCTTATACTAATAGTGCCTTCTCCTGGCCATCATCAAAGTCATAATTGTGTAATAAGGTTCAAAGTATACCTACTGATAGAATTGATTTACACATGCTCATAATTTTGTTACATGCAAACAAAATAGATCAATGCTATTAATTCTCTACACCAACTTCAGTCTTTCAAGTCTGGCATCCGTGGTCATCAGGCAGCTTCCAGCCTCGCTGCAGGGGACACAAATAGACAAGATTACTAATCACAGTTCCCTGCAGGTGTGTCTGCAGCAGCATCTTATCAGCCACTACCTGCCAATTTAGTCAGACACAGAAATCACACCTTACTCCCACACACCCACAACCCAACAGAGGTTTTAGTAACACTGAAAATTGGCACAGTGAATGCAGTTCGCCCATCATCGGTCAGTCTCAGAAGCTACATAACATTTGCTGGTGTACAGCTCTCCACTTCTCCTAATTAAAATTAGATTTCCCCTGCAGTATTTATTTTGCCAGAGAAGTAGTGTATGGAACAACTTTAGCTAAAATGACTGGATTCTCTATTTTGTTCACCACGCCCTCAGACTTCAGCTCGCTGTTTCTGTCAGATTTCATCCAAGTTGAGCCTGACTTGAAAAATACTGTATGCACAAATACACTTTTCCTCCTTCTGCAAATCTGCTAATCATGGTAGTTCTATTGAAATCAATAGAGTTCACCACAAATGTTTTCTTATGTATGTGTTTCTTGGGGTTGGAGCTGTTTCCATGACAGAATTTAGGTATGTACAATAGTCGGTCACAATAAAGGGAACCTCCTCAAATGGCCACTGGCATTGCTCCATCCACTGGTCCAGATCTAGGGCATCCTTCCAAGTGTGATTAATTAGATACTCGCCAGTGCTGCAGAGTTGGAAACAAAGCAGCCAGCCCCATGAACCTTCACATTTTTTTAGACTAGGGCTTCAACATCAATGACAGCTGTTTAATCTACCTGGGGGGCACCTGCTGTTGGCCCAGGCTTTACCCCAGACAGCACAATATCCCCTGTTCAGTTACACAGTTCTGCTAGTTGGCCACCCACAACCTAAAGGACTCAGAGACTGCTGCCACCTGCAAATGCTGCTCTCAGCTGTCAAGAACAATGATGCTGTCTTGTCAACAAATTCAGACTGAAGATTTAGGACCTGATCCTCGTTCACCTCCAACAGCACTAAGAAATGCTATGAATTTTAGAAATTACAACAAAAGAATTGTACCAAGTACTGTGAGACACTTCTATTACACACACCTTCATCTAGTCTTCAGTTCAACTGTGGCATTGCTTTTGTAGTCTTGGAGGCAGGGCCATCTCATGGTACATGGGCATCATGCACTCTGATAGAAGAGAGTACATGCCAACAAAATATGACAAAATATGAAGAAATGCACAGCCCACTTCCTCTCTGACTACCTATAGGTTGTTCCCAGCTTCTTGAAGACCTTTGGGTTGTTGCCACTTGTTGTCATTAGTGTGGTTACATTGTCGCTTGTTTTGGAGCGATCTTGGGTACAAAAGCAGCTGGCTTGGTGAAGCAGAGAAAGCCATGGTCTGTCTAGAGTGGCTACTACTGGGCCATTATGGCTGTTGTCTGCAGCTTGGTGAGACACTTCAGGTCTTGGTCCAATGGTAGTCCACAGTGGTGTCTGCTGCCGGTTCGTCTCCAGAAACTCTCCCTGTATGAGTTGCTACTTGGTTCCCCACATGAGGCTGGAGTGGAAATAAGATCATGACTTGATAAAGTATAGTGTAGCTACACATGCTATGCCAAGTGTGGAAAAACACCATAAGATGAAGCCTTTTGTGGACCGTGATCAGTCTTCAAGCTTTGGAATGCTTGGTCATCAGCCAACCTCCATCCTCACTGCAGGGGACATAAATAGAGATGATTACTAATTACAATTCCCTGCAGGCAATTGCAGCATCTTATCAACCACTACAGCCTCCAATTCCACATAGATACAGAAATAACAGCCTATTCTCTCATACTGGTTTGGCATTATATACTGTACATACTAGTAGATGACAATGACGTTTCAGTGAAATATACTGTATGATGATAACAATGTGCCAAGTAAATAAATACATAAATAACTGAACAAACAAAGCAAACAAAAAGCAAGGTGTAATCACTGTTGTCACTAATAAGAAGTATGGTTTGCACAGAATAGCCAATTTTACCATTTTGTTACTAACCTTCCCTCCCTCTCCTTTATGCATGATCTGAAACCTGGATTAGTAACTCCTGGTTTAATAAGATCTGCTGATAACCATACTGGTTATCAGGTGAGAACAGTTGTCAAGGATTGCCAATTTTAAGAGTAATGAAGCCAGATGACTCATAAAGAGCCTAACTCATTTTAAGTTGCTATGTGAGGCTGGCTATGTGAGACTGGCCCCAAGCTGTTAACTAGAATAAACCTGGCTTACAATATTTACAACTTGAAGCTTTTTTATTGGTCCAGTTCCTGTATGTGACATTTTTAGGAGTAACCAATGACCACCCAAAGGCAAACACCTAATAAATATGACTTTTGTAAGACCCAGTAGAAGATTTTTATTTTACAGCAACAGATGAAATTTACTAAAATAATGTAAAATGAGAATTAAGGAGAAATTGGAACTTCATTTGACTTGTCAAGCCCCAGCAATAAATCAAAAGTGCACTATGTGTTACATTACAACTGTACTAAGAAGGAAAATTTTTTTCATTCCTGCTACTTTATCTTTGGTAAAGAGCTGCTGAAAGACTCAACCAGATCTGACTCCTTCTGTACTGATGTCTGAAATAAAATGATGGTGATTTGATACCATCAGTAGCTGTGGCTTTTAATAAACGGACAGAGGGGTCAGGTTGATGTGTCTGATCGCTCATGGTTGTCAGGATGGGACAGAATCGGCAACAGGGCTTAGTTCAGCACCAGCCAGGCCCATCTGCTTGTCACCTGGCCTTGGCACACAGGAGACTGGGTAATGACAGGGAAAGAATGGCATCAGTGGGCAGAAGCTGAGAGGTAATTACTGACTGGAATCCATGCAGAAACAACACATCTGGATCCATGAGTCAAAATGTGGAGAGTTATACACTGATACCAGCCTCAAATCATGATTTTAATCTGTCAGAACTGTAACATTGCATATCAGCCTGAAGACTGAAAATCCTTGACTCCATCTGACTCCCTGTGATCCTGATGTTCTCCACTACTATGCAGGGAGAAATCTAATTCTACTTTAAGCAATAGAAAGAGAGAGAAGGCGAGCGGGGCTGATACAGCAAGACAATCTATGGGAAGATCAGCCATGGTAGCACTATAGCTTCAGTGTTGAGTGACACTATCCTGGCTCATGTGCTCCTCTTCTCCACTCCATCACTCCTCACATATTCCTCTTAAACCCATTACTCCTGATCAATGCTGCCTCTTTTACAGAGACAGAAATGATCTCCTAGAAAGTGGTATTTTCTCAGCAGATATTTGGGCCAGTAAACTAGTACAGTTTACAGCTATGTGGAGCCAGTGAAGATGACCCATAATGACTCAGTAATGTAAGTCTGCATTGCCATTTCATTAATACTAACTCCCTTCAAAATAACTTGAAGTCCATTAAAGGACTATTCTCCTCTATGAGAAATAGACTGAGCAGAGAAGTTAATAAAATCTTCCTGTTGGTTGACAACCATCAGCCTTCACTAAATGACCCAGCTTCAGTCTCCAGACAGGGTGTCTCCATCCATGAGCCTGAGGGACTGAAGACGTGGGCCACATTCTCACAGAGTTTCCGTCCTGCATCAATGAGCACTTTCATAAACCCCATCCCCTCAGAAGAATGAAGCCACCTCTGTGTGGAGTCTCAACTCTCTCCTTCTCTCCCTTTCGCTCCCCTCAAATTAAGATTTCAGTAATTAAATTGATAAAAGTCATGCATGCCAAGATGCCTCATGGTTCTAGACCTGATTTCATACGCCACACAGTCTGCAAGAGCTGTGGAAGTTCTAACTTTGATGTGGCATTTTTTATTATTGAAAATAATTGGATCCCCCACCCTTACACATACATTTTTTTTTCCTCGTTCACTCTGGGCATGCTCGGTTAATCACCCTTTTGTGAGGCAGTGCTCGTGCTGAGTCCCTTTTCCATCTGGGGTTTCAGGCAGCTTTTCAGAAGAGTGGGGCCCAGACTGTGTTTGAAAAACGGATTTGAGCAGCCACGGCAGTGTGTTATGGGATGTCACTTCAGCATAGGCCAGGGGTCATTCTGCAGGTGGGAGTGCTGCCTGCCAGTGTGTGGGAGTGTTGAGATTTGTGGAAACAGTGGTGGAGCCTACCGGGGTTCACTTCTTCTACTTCTATATCAGCTTGGTCGAGCATAAGAAAAGAGCCTCTCTGGCCCACAGGCAGCTGGCTTCTCTCCACACTCAGTGGAATGGTTGATAATCAGTAGAAAGAGACCCCTGATGATTACTCTGCCTCTGCCTGAGACGGCTGCTAACTGCTTGCCTGCTCAAAATGTCAAACTAGTACTCACATCTAAACCCCCCCTTCCCCTTCCCAGCGTGACTTAGAAGACCTTATAATGTCCATCAATCTCAGCTCTATTTGTATCAGGGCTAAATGTGAATTTAATTGCCACTGGAACAGAATGAGTGAATTTTTGATTTCCCTGTGTATGTCATCCTGTATCAACCGTGGACAGATGTTATGTGCACACCTCATTCAGGAACTAGTTGACTGGTCTTGCCAGTGTCGTCTGTCTCTGCCTTTTGGGTGTCCACACACTCAGTACAGGCCTTTGTGCAGCAATAGTGGCAATAGTGTAATGGTCTTAAACAGCTTGTGCCTCCCCCAAAAAAGGGACCGTCAGGGTAAATAATATGTTTGATAGCCAACTGATGACTATCAAAAGAATAGAACAACAGCTATTTTATTTCTCTGACAGCACTTAGCTCACTTTCCACACCGCAGGTAAACCCCTCTTAGACAGATTCTTGACATGTTTACATACTGTAGATTTCAAGTGATTAAATGTGTTAAATACATTAGACTAGCTGACAGTGTAAATGAAGTACTAAGTTTAACAAGTATTTTATTTTTTGATTAAGTAAGAAGAATCTGTCATTGGGTAATTTCACTTTCAGTGCTGTTTCATTTTACAGAAATTAAAAAAAAGTTATCTGTATTATAAATAATATCTGTGAAGGCAGAAATGGGCCAAAGTACTCCAGTAGTTTGACAGTTGATCTGGATCATGTTGATTGGAATTGAAAATGGTTTAAAAGAACAAAACAAGCTATTGGTATATTTTTAAAGCCAATATACCACTTTAAACAATGTCATATGGCATTAAGTAATCATGTTCAAAAGGAACAAGTTGCAGTTTAAGCAGGGATCGAAGTGAAATATTTAGTAAAGAGGTGATACCTGAATATCAAAATGCATGTTTAAACACAGAATTCTGAAATCTCAGCACCTGGCATTGGTTTATTTTTACTGATTCATAATTGGATAGTCTATATATAATAAGTACAAAAAAATAATGTATTAATTTTTCCACTTTTAAGGCACTTGTTAAAAGACTGCTTTCACAGTGGTAACATATGTGTTTTGGGGTTATATACAGCCCACTGAAAGCTCATTGTTGAGAATGTATTATTATACACTTAGGCTGTAAACCAGCAATTACTTTGGCTTATAATTATTCAGAACGGGCATTGTTATTCAGCAAAGAGAAGCATTCCTGTTGAAGTCTGTGTCAGCCAACAGTAGCCACAGCCAACACGGGTGACTGTATAGCACAACTGATTAACTCTTCTAAGCATGTAAGCCATTTCAGAATTCTGTAGATTAAGTGGGCTCAGCCATGGTCATTCCATATTATCATGGCTCAGTTTATTGTAAGTTTGGCTTCTTTTTTTTTTCTTTTTTCTTTTTTTTTTTTTTTTTTTTNTTTTTTTTTTTTTTTTTTTTTGCAATTCTCCTCATCAAAGATTATAGGAAAGAATTAAAAGTTATTCTTTGTGGGATTTTTTGTGCAGGTATATCCAAGGCGCATCGTCTCCAAAGGACATGGTCATCATTGTGGATGTGTGAGTGTCTCACTCCTCAGTCAAGCTCGTTGCTCTAACCTTGTTTTCTTCATTTTCATCTGGCTAGAAAATGATTCTCTCCTTCAAAGGGCACTAGTGCCACCTGTTGGTCTGAGGGAAATCTTAAGACAGGAAGATGATTGCTGCTCATCTATTATCATTTTTATTGCTCTTGTATCACCATCTAAACATACTGATTTATGTCCAAATATGAATTGATTTCAGCAGCTTCCAAATATATTTCTAAAGCAGTAGACCTGGGAATCGTTCATGCACATACAGTATCAATTCTCTGGATTAGAACCTACATGTCTTTGTTGATTATTTCTTTAGGAGTGGAAGTGTTAGTGGACTTACCCTGAAGCTGATGAAAACCTCTGTCGTGGAGATGCTGGATACTTTGTCAGATGATGACTATGTGAATGTGGCCAGGGTAAGTATAACCTGAGGAACAAAATATTTGCATTTAGCAGGCGGTAATCGAGCAGGGAGTCAGTAAACAGCACAGTTTGCTCATATTGCTCCTAGCTGTTTGCTTGCAGGCAAAAGACTGCGCTTCACTTATTACATGCATTTGCTTTTCATACTCCACTGTTGTCCATATGAAATTGGAATTGTCAGTCTTTTTTCTGTTACAGCTAATGTTTATGGGAATATTAACATTATCCTACAAAAACACAGAAAACACACATATACACGGTACTTGCTTGATGTCTTTCAATAATCCTTCATAATCCATTGCTCTTAGCCACTGTATGTTTCTAAATCCCAGTTCTAAGAGCAAGAAATGAGCATAGTAATCTGGGTGGGAACTCATCTGATTTTCACCCTGTAGAGAAAGTCAGGGATTACAGAAGCTTACTGTGAATTATTTGCAAACTAATAAGATGCTAATAACTAAAGATTTACTTAACATACTGTAATCATCAAACACTTTTGTCTATTGTGTTTGTATGCTATAAAACATTTATCTATGGCCAACTGTGGTCTCACTTTCATAATGAGAGTATAATTTATAACACTTAATATCGCATTTGGCTCTGAATCATTTTGTGTATTTGATCTTTTTGCTTGACAATGTAAATATGAAAAGACACCATCCTGTGAGAAATGTCAGCTTTTGTTATGCACATATTGTTTTACATCAGTCTGTCCTGAAAATGTCAGTAGCTTCTAAATTTGACCTTCAAGAAGAAACAAAATTTGGTACCTGCTATTACAGACATTAATGCTCATAATGCAGCCATGCGTAAACCCCGCATGCAAGCAGAAAATCTATCCACCATGCACAAACGCATAACACACACATGCACACGCACATGGTTTTAGGCTAATTTGGTGGATGAGATGAGACAGATGATATTACCCTGGCTGGGTTTCTCTTCAGTGGTTTGCATTGATGTTTCAGGTGCACCTGTTCTTTGTGTGGAAAGTTGTAATTACCAGTGTTTACTGCCAGCCAGAGAGTACCAGGGCAGCGTACATCTGCACACTCCCGTATCTGCATCCAGCCACCATGCTCCACACACATACGATAGAGAAAAAAAACAATAACACACAGAATTGCACAATCATCTAACAATAGCTGGAAATAATTTGAAACATCAGTGAAGTGCCATCTAAAATGTAATTTTTATTTTGACCAGAAAACCGCCTACAAACTACATGTTTGTCTTTGTTATTCCTGTTGTAGTTCAATGAAAAGGCTGATGCTGTTGTTCCCTGCTTCAAGAACTTGGTCCAAGCGAATGTACGCAACAAGAAGATCTTCAAGGAGGCTGTCATGCATATGCAAGCCAAAGGAACCACAGATTACAAATCAGGCTTCACATTTGCCTTTGAACAGCTTCTCAATGTAAGATTCAGAAAACCTTTTAGCAAGCAGGCTTATGCTAGAGTGGTTGTTTGTTGATGGCTAAAGAATGAACAGCAGCTAGAGGTTCTCTCATAACATGCTGTCAGAGTATCTAATTAAATCAGCAAGGCAAAATTAACAATGATAGAGCAGTGCTGACACTGAGGGGCCCAGGTTCATATAGGACAGAGTTCTGTCATTATAGAAGGTATATCTGATTATAAGCATTGATGTAATTGAGTGACGCTAAGGTTTGTAGCAGCCAGCACAGTACTGAGGTCTGACAGCAGCAGGCATCCACGTGCTCTCGACACAGGTGCTGCCTCAGCTCCGTATGCTGCTGTGTATTTTAGGAGGCTGCCACCCTAATGGGCTCTGATGGGATGATTGATGAGCAGAGCCCAGAGGAGATCAGCCACAGACACTTTATATTCCTCTGGTGGACCCGGAGGCGTAGAGCCAAGTCCCAGCTCCCCCACCCACCCACCCACCTCCCTTTGCCAGCAGAATGAGAAATAAAAAGGCCTCTTTAATCGCTGTCTGCCACGCTCTCTCTCGCTCCCATGATTGGTGACAGAAGCACAATAAAAATATGTAATTGTAGCAATATTATTTATCTTTATTAGAATCTTGTCAGAGTGACATGGTGCTGGGCTGCATATCAATGGCAGCTGTCATATGGGGGGTNGGGGGGGGGGGAACATATTGAAGCTGGTGCCTGAATGTCAGCATAAATTGCAGAAATGCAAGTGGAAACATGAAATGCTTCTTCTGCCATAATAAAATTATTGCGAGAATTATGTTTTAAAATTTAAATGAGATTCTAAAGCTTTGATATAAGAAGTCTGTGGGCACCAAAACGTAGTGTGTAAACAAAAGGCAAACTTTCAAGGTGGGGAAACATTCAGCCTGGGCTCAGCAGCATTGCTTATAAAGCCAGTTATCACCTCTGAACTGAAAATAATATCCATCTGAAAAAGTAAGTAAGTTTTTGTATTTAATTAAGTTTCCAATCCATTATTTTCATGAAAGAAATCTGCCAATTTTGTAAGTTTATTTCAGCCTCTTTTTAGTATTTATAATCTAGAATCAAGTGTTATCATCCTTGATTCCAGTCTTTATTCTGTCATGATGAAGATCCTGATATTCATTTTAGAAAATATTTAAACAAGTAATTTTTGTTGGAAACGAGTTGAAATAGTCTTAATGCGCTGGTAGAAAATTAGTCTTTATCAACAGACTCGATAACAGCCAAAATGACAGATGAACATGGTGATTTTTATGAGGAGTCTTGACAGTTATTAATGAATTAGATTGGGTTCAGCCATTGCAACCAAATGTGGATAAAAGAGTATTTCTACCTAATTAGGGTCTAATACAGATTTCAAGTATGAATCAAAACCTTCTCTGTGAAGTTACAGTAGTAATAAAGCACACTTTAATGTGTTAAGATGTTAATTGAGTTTATATTCAAGGTGAGAGGAATAATCAGATTTCTAGGAAATGAGCATCAGTTCTGAATGGTAGAACTCACATAAAACACAGCTATATGTACTTGCACACATACAGCATGTAAACATAAGAAACACCTTCCCACACACATCAGTGATTGACAGGGGTTAATTCAGAGGCTGTGTGCATATAAGGGATACATGTATGTTGCCGTTTAAAGTGATTTCCTGGAATGATCATCTTCTGCTTTGTTGTTATAACATCTCTCCATTCCTAACATGTCTCCCTCCCCATTCCTCCTCTCATTCTTCTGCCCTCCCTCTTTTCTCTTGTCATGTTGCACAGGAGAGCAGTGCCCCGAGGGCCAACTGCAATAAGATGATAATGATGTTTACAGATGGCGGGGAGGATCGTGCACAGGAAATCTTTGAGAAGTACAACTGGCCCAACAAAACAGTGAGTCTGTCCCCATAAGGCAATTATCTATTCATCTCTTCGCTCTGCCAGCCCAAGAGATCATGCATGTCCAAAAACTGTCTTACTAGGCCCTTTTCCCTCTTGTCTCCATCTTTCTCTTGCTGTTTTCTGCTGACATTGTCTCATTTTATCAGAGGCCGTTGCATTGCTTGGCTGTTAGACATGCCAAGCAGTCCAGGCTGTGCACATAACATCCAAACTCGCTTGGCTGTTTGTATTATGGCTTTTCCATCATGCCTCTCTCTCTCTCTCTCTCTCTCTCATTGTAAAATAAAGAATCTGATTCTGATTTGCTGCTTTTCTCTCTCTCTCTCTCTGTCTCTCTCTCTCTCTCTGTCACTTTCTCTGCCTCTTTCTTTCTGTCTCTTTTTTTTAATCTTCTTGTGTCTCTTTTGTTGTTTTGCTGCTGGTGTTAACAGCTCTGACCCGCTGAGTAATTAGCCACTTTATCATCAGAGCCTGTGAAATTACAGCGAGTACATACACTCTATTTGTGTCTTTGTTCCACTTTTGATATCACCGCCCCCCTTCCCATTTTACAGCCCCACAAACATTTATTCTCATATCCGTTACTATCCAGTTCCCTCATGACGGCTGATGTCATGTAGGAATAATCTGCAGTTTAACATCTCTCTCACTCCACTCTTACGTGAGACAGTTGTGTGAGTTGAATGGGATGCTAATCTAATCATAGTAAGACATTTGTGCATTGTAGTAGTCACGCAAGTGAACCTATTGCTGTGCAGAAGGAGGTTTGTGGGGTATTGCTTTGCTCTGATAGTTTTCTCTGCAGGAAGTTTGGTTTCTGGCTGTATTTATTAATGCCAGTTTTTATTCTGGTGTTTCTTTCATATGATTAATCTGTTTTATCCATCCTGTCTCCACATGTTACTCACTCTGACTCTTGATCCGTCTTTATCTCCAACCAGGTTCGGGTGTTCACCTTCTCTGTTGGACAGCATAACTATGATGTTACTCCTTTGCAATGGATAGCTTGTGCCAATAAAGGTATGTGAATACAGTGTTTGTTTGAAGCATAATTTGGATGTAAAATACAAGGGGAGATTGAGATGATTTTATAGCTTTACATGTTTTTCCATCATACTAAGATCCATCACATGCTGTCTTAACAATTTAACTCATTTTGGCATAAAAGGAAACACCCTTATAAGGGATTCAGGTGACTGTATTGGACTTGGATACATAACATGATATCATCTCATAATTTAAATAGCATTGCGAAGCTTAATCACTCTTAACAAAAAGAGTTATTATAAATTACTGTTGTGTCCAGATGAGATCACTGTCCCAGAGGTGGACAATATACAAGCTATACAGCCAGTAGTGGTCTTCACAGTAACTAGAAGAGCAGCATAGTAACCATTTTCACTAAAACATTATATCAACTAAGAAATAACTGAAGACTAAATGTTTGAGTGCCATTACAAAGCTGAAATTATGTAGATGCTTAAAAAACAACAAAAAACACTTAATGCAGTAATACAAACCCATATCAGCGACATAATTCTTTATTCAGGTGCTTATCCTGCAACATTCAGATCAATATTTTATCAATCTGAGGCCACAATCCCTGAAACAACCCAGCAAATAACCAATATGACTGAAGACCCATATGATTCAACAGCTTCTCCAATGAGCTTCTTTGGTGGCATGAATTTGGCTTGGCTCAGCTCAGTCACACCAAAACTAACTCAGACTGTTTTAGATTTAGATTTAGATTGAGGTTTAGATTTAGATTACACAGAAAAGGAGTTCAGATATCAGGAGGGAGCTCAGAGTAGAACTGCTGGAAAGGAGCCAGCTGAGGTGGTTCAGGCATCAAATCACAATGCCTCCTGGATGGATCCAGGACCCTGGAGAGGTCCGACAGGGAGGAGACCACAGGCCGGGCCCAGAATATACTGGCAGGATTACATATTCAGTCTGGCCTGGGAATGATTTTTGGGTCCCTCCCTCCCCAGGAATAGCTGGAGGATGTGGCTAGGGGCAGGGACATCTGAGCAACTTTACTTAGCATGCCACCATCTGCGACCCAGACCCGGATAAGTGGTGGAAAATGGATGGATGGAGAAAAAACATTAAATAAAAATATAAATTATAAAGCTTTGCATGAGAGGACAGAAATCTAGGGTGTTCTTCTTTAAGAGCACTGAAAGTCAAATCACCAGCAGAAAAGCAATCAGAAAATCATCAACACTAAACAAAAAAAGAAAAAAAAAGAGAGAGAAAGGGAGAATGTATCTGAATGTAAGAATGTGTGCATGTGTTCCAGAGTGTGGATATAGGCAGCTAAGGAACCTATTGTCATCCTCATTTTTAAGTACTGTGTTATTTTCAGCTCATTACCCACTTACTTGCTTCCTCTCTTTTGTGGCTTGATTTAATATTGTTTCTCAGTGTTGTAGTTGTTTGAAGCTTCTCCTTTATGAGGCCTTTAGCTGTCTACATGAAGTCTAGGCTAAATGCTTACTGATTAGCTCACTGCTAGTGGAGCCAAGTGCTTCAGAAGCATCTTCCCAGAAGTTGTTATTAATTAGCAGGAGGAGTCTGGTAGCAGGATGATTACTGTGCCATCTCCCTGTCAGGCTGGGGAAAGTCCAGGATTATGCATCTGTGCCAACATGCTCTCTGCTGTACACGTCTGTAGTGATTACCATGGTACTAAAGCCTGTGCCAGCATAAGACAATAGTGTTGACAGTAGCTTCAGTGGAGCTGTCCTCTCATATCTTCAGTACTTATGGCTCTTTGGTATCTCAGTCAAACAGAGCCAGCTTCCTGACACTTCCACAGGCCCTAACCTATCACCCATGGCATAGACACATTTGACAAACTGCAGAAACACAAACACACACCCAGAACATTCTCTCTCATACACAGCTAGGCCATTTGGTGGCACTAACTTTTCACTGCAGTCCCATCTTAAGCAGAGAGTAACCTCTCTGTGACTCTGCCTCTACAGAGGACAGAAAAAACATTTCTGCATGTTCTCATAATCTGTAACAAATTCCAAAACAGTAAAGGGAGTTATCTTCAAAATATGTGAAATGGGGATATAAGCAGTAAATAATGTGTTTTTAAGTGGCGATCTTAATACTTCTACATAGCTGTTGAAAATCCCAAACAAGTAGAAAATGTTGGATAATTTCAAGATGATCATCCATAATGGAAGCAAACCCCAAACACACCATGACATTTGTTATACAATTTAACTGGATGAGGCTAACACTGTTCATGTGGGAAAATATTGAAAATTGAAATGGTGGACATTCACATCTCATCTATATAGCAGTAAAATCCTCGCTCATGTTACACTGCATAGTTCATTACAACATACTTCAGCTAATTAACAGCTGTGTTATCGACAGAGCGTAGAAACATATTCATCCAAATGTTTCACATATTATGACTTTTTTATTAACACACATGATATTATAAATTAAACCAAACCAAAAATTTCAAACTTTCTGCTATTACACTTAACACATGCTCACGCTGACTTCATAATCCGGAGGCTGGTGTTTGAGGAAAAATGACTTGTACCAATGCAGAAGCATTATGTAAATTAGTCTGACGATGAAAACAGGGTATTGATTAAATTCACAATTGGTCGTCACACAGCAGGCCTGTGGAATTAACCTGCACAGCACACATTACATTTGTATGTTTTACTTCCTGCCTGTATTTTCTTCACCTCACCTCTTGTTGTACTTTGCCCTACAACCACAGATGCCACCTTTCTGGCATGCAGCCAAACGCAGTGTGACAAACTACTGCTACAAATGGTTGTGCTCTGTGTGTGTCTCTGTGTGTGGAGAAACGTGTGCAGAAAGTACAATATCCACATGTGGGGCATGTGTAAATGAGCGAAACAGAGAAGGCAAATCTCGACACAAAACACTGTGGCAAAGTGCATAATGTATCAAAATAATGAGAGTCATCTCTGCCTCTTAACATTCTGGGGATGCTCTCTCCATTTCGTGGCTCTTTGTATAAACACTCGTGGCTTTAATAACTTGGGGAGTGGCGTGGTTATTGACCCAGTCGGTCACTCTCTTCCATTCCTAATCAGCATCAGTGCCTGGGGCTCAGCATTCCCAGTGAGCCTCTACATTTACATCTTACAGCACAGCGATCAATGGCAAAAAGCTCTACCATAATTGTGTATCCCAAAATCATCAGTTGGTAGTGATGACATTACAAGTATGTAATAACATGGGGGAAATTAAAGTGTGGTTGTTTAATTATTTAAAATTCAAAACCAATATGCCGGCACACAGCCATGATGAAGCAGGCTGGCTGTAAGCTTTCTATTGCAACAGTTCATTGATTGTGTCTTCTTTATCTCCAGGTTATTACTTCGAAATCCCATCCATCGGCGCCATCAGAATCAACACCCAGGTGAGATACATTTTCTCAGCATTCATTCCAGATTATTCTTCACGCTTTGATGAAAAGTACACAGACTGCATATGTTCCTTTAAACATTCCACAACAAAGCACACAAGACGGCACAGCTGGATGACTGTAGGAAGAAAGTGACAAAGATGAAGACGTAATGATAACATGGTTGCAGTTTGTGTCACTGAGCATTTGTGAAATGAAGAATCTTTTCTGCTGTGTTCTCTCTCTCTCTCTCTCTCTCTCTCTCTCTCTCGCTCTTTTNCCCCTCCCATCCCTCCTCCACTCTTTCCCCTCCCCTCTCCTCCCTTTTCCTCCCACCACCTCCAGCCTGGTGAGCGATCAGGCCCAAGAATAGACTGTCAGCTGTTCCATTAACTCTGACATATTTATATTCTGAGAACTGCCACTTACTCTAATAGGTTTTCTGCAGGTGGGTGACTACAGCCTTCTGTATAGGCACAGAAGACTCACCAAGGCCTTGCGTTATTTAACTGTTCTTCTGCCCTTCAACATCATACGCTCATCATATAGTCTCACTTGATGGCAAGATGGCATATTCAGATAACAGATGGAGCAAAGATGGCACAAGCGTTGTTATTCATATTGTCCTGAATCATGCATTTATATAGTAGGGGTGGAGTGGCATTTTATTTTTGTGTTTCTGTGCGTCACTTTATTAACTCTGACATTTTGTTTTTAAATGACATGTTTTATTTATTGTGGCTTCTACCAAGCAATGAGGAAAGAAATACTGTAAAGTACTACGCCAAAGTTACAAGCCCTGCCTTAAGATTTTGCCTTAAGTTTAGGTAAATAGATATTGCAGAGTAAGTTAGTAAGTAATGAACATCCACAATGAAAATTTTAAATTATGTATCTTTAGTTTTTGAGATTTTTTTTTAGGATAAAATTATGAACATTCGTGAATCAAATGAAACAAAACCAAAATCTGAAAATACACATAAAAAGTGGAAATAAAAGGCCTGCATCTCCAGTTTTGGGAATTTCATGCTTTCAGGTCAGTTGAAGAGTAAATTTTCCAGCCTATATCTCTTTCTAAATCTCTTGACTTAATGTCAAAAATACATTGTGCCATCAAGTTAAAAGAAAGGTGAGATACAGGTTTTCACTGACATTAGGAATATTTTACCAGATTATCTCATGAATATAGGATCTTAATCTACAAAGTAACTAGTAACTACAATCATCAGCTAAATGGAAAAGTGCATAAAAATGGAAATACTCTTCATACTTACTTTCTACCTCTGGCACCAACTTTGAGGTTCTCTGTCCCTGATCAATGGCATGGAGTGCAAACATTATTTGGATGTTTGCCTTTAGAGGCTGTGTGTAGGCGAGATTAGTCTTTGTGATCATAACTGTTATTGAACGATAATGTACGAAAAGATAGCATTTAATCAATATGCAGAGATTCCACTGGAGTCTATATGGCTCTGGCTGCTTTTGACCACATATCTCTGGTTGCTGACTTTTTATGTTCCCGAGATTGCTCTAGCAGGGCGGAAAATTTCTCCTATATCCCGTGAAAAGGTCTGGCTGTCATTGTCCTGATGGAATATCTCCCTGTGGCGCGTTAAACCTGACTTTTATTGAGCTAATAATGCAATAGGTTACGCCTGTCAGCACCTCATTGTTCAGGAGATGAAAAACAAATACTCAGGAGCATAATACTGAAATAGCTATGTGCTTATACAGGCCACTCCTTTGTGTACATGGGATAAACACACAAAGGGTTGTGGCAAGGGTCAGAAAATTGTGTGAACAATTCCCTTTTCGCTTCAAAATAGATGGAAATTTGTCATTTGGTGAAAATGTTTTTAAAATTGCCACTTAACCCTGAGCGAGCTGTTTTTTCACCCATCCTGTTTTTATGATTCAGTATATTGTTGGTTGACAGACAACTGGCATTACAATACCCAACTGCTGGATGTGAAACTGAGGAAAAATTTGGAGGTTTTGCAAATGTTGACAGAACTACATACAGTCACTTTTTGTCTCTCGTGTTTTGATAGTCACATAAATGAGAGTTGTAGTCTCACAAAGTGATCCATCCTTTCCCTGGCAGGCATAGGGAGACGCCAGGGTTTGCATGTCGTGAGATCAGTCACTCTGTAATTGTACCACTTACATGTCCAAAATGACATGAATCAATAGTGGATTTACAAAAAATGCATCTCAGCTGTTGGAATACAGAGAACAAAAGCACATAGTGAATATGATGTACTACTAGTAGATTTAACCCCTGACCCCTATTCACAAACGCTGTGGGGCATTCTCATGCTGGCTGACAGTGGTGCAACGGGAGAACGGCCTGTTTGCACATTGTGCCATTGACACCCTTAATGTGTTTCTAATAGCTCCTTCATAATGATGAAAAACGGCCTTGAGTTGCTCAGGACTGGAGGCTTTATGGCTCTGCAGGGCCCGGATGCAGTTGCTGTGGTCTCACTGCTTTATGAGGTGATAGAGAGGAGGCTGGTCAGGGTCTTATAGTTTTATGACAGATGAATGGTGGAATACTCTTCCAGGTCTCTGTTTTAATGTGTGTACATGACAAGCACTATAAAGTAATAGTCTATTTGATTATATGTGGGTTTTTTTGGGTTTTTTTTTTGTTTTGTTTTTTTTCTGTTTCAGGAATATCTGGATGTCCTGGGCCGTCCCATGGTGCTGGCTGGACCTAAAGCCAAGCAGGTCCAGTGGACAAATGTCTACCAGGATGCTCTGGTGAGACTGAACCACCGCTGAAGTGAAACTGATTAATTTGGTTAAACTCCAGAAGTAGCCTGTGCATGGCTTATATATCTCATATCAACTTTTCAAATGAGTGCTACTTTTTAATTCTGTAACTCATTATTCACACCATACAATAAAGTGCTTTTTTTTTAATAAATTTTGAGCAAATTTAGCTTTTTAATTTGTCCAAATAAAGACACAGTTTCCATCAATTTGTTTATGAGGAGGATAGCGTTAGAATATTAGAATATGTTATAAAATATGTCATCATAATTTAATTCACTATATTAAAATAATGACAAGTTCCTGTTATAGTTTCAGTGTGCAACCCTTTAGTCACATTCTATTATTTCTTATAAGAAGAATTTGATTTTCCCTAGATCCTTCTTGACTATGTTAGCTGAATTGTGACTATGAAATATACAAAGATGCATTTGCAAAACTTTATTTAATGGGGTTTCTGAATTGTTTTATCAGGGTTTGGGTCTTGTCATTACTGGAACGATGCCTGTCTTCAATCTCACTGCTGATGGTGGAAACCCTCAGGTACAAACAAAAGTGGAAATCAATACATGGAGCATACACTAGCCTGACACCTGCTCAGAGTATAACTGTTTTTTTTTTTTTTTTTNTTTTTTTTTTTTTTTTGCTGTTCTATTATAATTTACATAGGAAAAATAATTTTACTGTCCTGCAGGTGGTTAAGGCTATTATGTGTGTAGTGCTATTAAAACACAACAGGATCTGGAGTACCACAATGTTTCAGGATTTATTCTGCATTTCTTTGGTGTTGTTGAGCATCATCAGTCATTTGTAAAAGTATCTGGTAGCTGCTGCTCTTCTAGGCAACACCTCCCCCTTCAGGTGACAATAGACAACGTAACCGCTCAACTGTAACATTGGTGATCATCCAGAGAATACAGATCCATCTAGTTTCTGTATCCATGACCAAAGTATTTACTCTGAGCTCATCACACAGGCATAAAGCAATGGCACTGCAGCAAATAATAAGATAGACTGCAAAAATATGATCAAATCAGATTCCACACAAAATAATAGTTCAAAGATACTATGTGATCTATCACCTTTCATGTTTCTGTGATGCCATAACTAGTAGAAATAATGGAGCTGTGGACTTACGGATAAAATGCTTCACGTTTTTACATACAGAACCAGCTCATTCTTGGTGTCATGGGAGTCGATATTGCAATCAACGAAATCAAAAAGAAGACTCCAACGTATCGAGTGAGCATGTCACACATTCAGGTTTGCTTTGCAGAATTTTTGGCATATTAGATGGTTATTGAATCACATCTCCATTCCTTTTTCTCTACAGCTTGGAGCCAATGGTTATACCTTCGCCATTGACCCAAATGGTTATGTACTGCTGCATCCAAACCTACGACCCAAGGTAGGCGCAACAACCATGTTAGGCTCTATGTTCTGATTCTGATGCTAAATTTGGACATTATTCCCACTGACTGATGCCAACCCTCTCCCTCCATCTTTTCCTCATTTCTCTTTCTGTTCAGATCATTAACTTCAGGGAGCCCGTCACTCTGGACTTTCTGGATGCAGAGCTGGAGGACAGCAACAAGGAAGAGGTAAAAACACCATCTTTAAGCATAACTACTATTTATTTCATATTGGTTTCATGTAGTGATTTTTTTTTTTTTTTTTNTTTTTTTTTTTTTTTGTCATGTTTGTCCATTTTAGTCTCCTTTCTATGTTTTGTATGTCCCTCTCTCTCTCACACACACACATACACACATGCTCACTGAAGCATCTTTCTTGCTCTTATCAGATCCGTCGACTGATGATTGATGGCAAAGCGGGGCAAAAGAAAATCAAGACACTCATTAAGTCAGTTGATGAGGCAAGTCATCAATATATGAGACTTAATCATGATCCAAAGTACCACCTTCCTGAACAGTGCTGTAATGAATCAGAATCACTCAGTATGTTTGGGATCAGTTGTTTCCTTCCAATTAAGCACAGAGACACGAGTGCCGAGGATATGACACAATTATTTATCAGAGACTCATTTGTGTTTGTGTGTGTTAACAGAGGTATATCGATGAGGCCCTACGCACATACACATGGACACCTGTGGAGGGCACAGATTACAGGTAGGTGTACATCAGACATCCATCACCTGACCTCAGACCAAACGATTACACAACCTGAAACTGTGAGTGAAGTTCAGCTTTGATACTGCCATCACGTGTCTTTGATGCATTCATTTTGAGCCAAAAGTCTTATGGTTGACAGCTATTATTCGTCAACCAGAAGTGTGTGTGTGTGTCTGTGTGTTTGTGTGTTTAAGACTGCAGCATTTGAAAAAGCTGAACCTATTACTGATTAAAAGTCAAGTTGCTCATTTGCCTTCTGTACTTGCAATAAATAATTTATCAAAACCACCCAAATTGAACCCTTTTCCTTCTCTCATAAAATCCTCAAGAGTATTCTAAGCACAAATTAATTGCATGGTTTATTCATCTCCAAACTTGGTTGAACATTTGAGGTTGCATTATAATGACATTTCCTCTGGGCAACGCTTTGCAAATTACAGTTTGTGATATTCAATAGTACTGAAAATGCCTGAAGTGTGTTTTTTAGTACTTCTGCTGGTTCTGCTGGCAGGGTGCCTGATCCTGGCAGAATCTGTATGAGGGTTTCTTCTATTAATATTCAACTCAGAGGGACATTTCAGTGTATTTAAGAATCCTGGTTACTAATATGGAGAGTAACAGTGCAATCAATGTTCAGCAGCATAAACATCTCTTTCCCAAAGCTAGCATCAAGAAAGCCAAAACCTGTGTTTACTCTACACTGCACTAGAGTCTCAGTATATGACTGAAAATGTTTGATGTTTATTTAAATGTAAATTAGTTTTATAATGTATATACTGCAGTGGGAGAGTGTTAGTGTGAACCTGATACTGTCACAGCTTGATTCTCCATCTGTTCCCATTAATCCTCTTATAGTTTTATTTTCGCTTTGTGTGGCACCACAGATTAGGCATTATAAGACATATTTCTATTTTTTTCTTTAATTTCTGACTTTAGAAGATAGCAAATATTTTGTAAAATAGATCAAATAGAGACAAAGTATTACAAAGGCTAAATGATGTGGAATTTACATTTAATCTGGAACACTTGTTTTAAATGATAGTGTGACTGAGTAAATTATGTGTTTGTGTGTGTCAGAGGCGTAAAGTAGTTCGGTACAAGGTACAAGGGAAATATTATCCTTTTCTTGCACTATGATTTTTCTGATGGGTGTGGTGTGTCCTACCTACTTAGAAGATTAAAACTTTAAATTCAACATGGAGTAAACTCATAAAATATCAGTGTTGTTGTGTAAAAACCTTGTATGTCAGCAATGTTTTAGTTTGTTGGCAGGACCTCATATTAGACATTATCTCAGCAGTTGTAGAGGAGGAGCATGTAATCTTTCAACTGAACTGAAAGCATGAAAATTCTCACCTGCCAAGTGAAAAACCATTTTTGGGTGAAAGACTTCATGTTCCAAATTTGGACAGGATCAATAATTTAAAGGACCATACAAGCGATTGTGCATGTTTGAGCTCAATATATACGTTATGTTACTGACCACCATTTCCCAAAATATACTACTTGTAAATTTTAGATTTGTTTTCCTAACTTCCATACTACATTGGTTTCAGTTTATTCCAGTGTGCTATTAAAATAGAAATGTGCTTGAGCTAAGTAATCCATCACAGCAAACTTGATGTCCATAAAGTTTTTTGTCGAAGTTTTTTGTCTGGTCCAACACAGAGCTGCACGGAAAAAAATGTGTCTCCACCAGGAAATATAGTCCCAGGAGAAGAATGCTTTTACCAAAAAATTAAAAACAACCATGCCTTCTGCACTGTTAGAAGGTGAAACATTGAAGTTTAAGGTGGATGTATCAGCTGAAATCAGGAAAACTAAAATACGGTTTTGTGTTTTGGAAAATAGTTGTCAGTATTGAAACATGTATGCAGTTTGTATATATTGGGCTTAAACATGCAAACACGCTGGTATGATCCTTTAACATTCTAACAGGAGCTATTAAAATTTGTACTTTACTTTCGATATATGAGTACATTTTACTGGGAATATGTACTTTTACTTAAGTAGAATTTGGATGAAGGACCATACTGACCATTTTGCATGTTTGAGCCTAATATATTTAGTTTTCATACATGTAACGCTACTGACAATCATTTCCCAAAGCATAGTACTGGAACGGTGAATTAAAAAGTTTTTCCTACCTTCCAGACCACCATTGGTTTCAGTTCATTCTGGTACGATATTAAAACCAACTTGTTGATACTTGAAACGTTCTTGGGATAGGTAATCCATCATTGTGAACATGACGTGTATTCAGGTTTTGTTTGTTTTTTTAATTTATGTAATTTTAGTGTTTAAGCACAATAAAAAGCACGGAGTGAATGTATGTCTCCACCAGGGAATATAGTCCCAAAAGAAGACCTGTGTTTATCGAAAAATTTAAAACAACCGTGACTTCATAAGGCTGTGTAACTATTAGCAGGAGAAACATAGATTTTTAAGGTGGGTGTATCGCTTGAATATTTGATTTTGAAAGATTAAGAGGTTTTGCAAAATATCAGGAAAGCTGAAATATGGTTTTATCCTTTGGAAAATGATTGTCGGTAACATGTATAAAAATTGAATATACTGTATAACCATGCAAAATGGCTGGTAAAATATGTTAGCCCTACTTCTAGTAGTGTGTGTGAATAAGTGTGTATCTTTCTGTGTGTGTGTGTGTGTGTGTGTGTGTGTGTGTGTGTGTGTATNAATAAGTGTGTATCTTTCTGTGTGTGTGTGTGTGTGTGTGTGTGTGTGTGTGT
The DNA here is from genome assembly GCA_014773175.1 of Lucifuga dentata. Taxonomy (NCBI): domain Eukaryota; kingdom Metazoa; phylum Chordata; class Actinopteri; order Ophidiiformes; family Bythitidae; genus Lucifuga; species Lucifuga dentata. The sequence continues at coordinate 126,546 of VXCM01000200.1, forward strand.
GTGTGTATTGCAGAGTTTATTTACAGTGTACATGTATGTGTTCCTGATTTTCTGTGTTTGCTCATCCCTTCAGTCTAGGCTTGGTACTGCCCACATATAGTGAGAACCACATCAAGGCCAACCTGAGTGACCAGATCCTTCAGGTGCAGTGTAAGTACCAGGGACTCCCAGCATCCTTCCCTCTCTCTCTCTCTCTCTCTCTCTCTCTCTCTCTCTCTCTCTCTCTCGCTTTCTTCCCCTTTCTTTTTCTCTCTCTACACTTCTCCCTTTCTCCAAAATATGACCTAATACATCCACTCTTATTCAGCCCTCTTTCCTGAGTCTCCAGCATCATCATAGGGAGTTTCTGAGCAGAGTCCTCTGCCCTTTCCTCCTTTCCGTCTCTAGCTGTCCCCCCTCTATTGGTTATCTGATAGGCAGGATCATACCTGGAGTCCCCCGACTCCTCCGCTGCCCCCTGTTCCCTCCTGTCTTCATGCTGTNCAGGATCATACCTGGAGTCCCCCGACTCCTCCGCTGCCCCCTGTTCCCTCCTGTCTTCATGCTGTGCTGTAAAATGGTGACATTTTTTCTTCACACTGGCTGAAGAAAAAAACTGAAATGACAGAAAGGTGAAAGCTGTGGTTTTACTGTGTTCCTCAGGTGAAAATAATGGTGACCTTGTGCTATTATTTTTTTTTGCCAAATGCTCTCGCCTCTTCTCCACCAAGTAATGATTCTGAAGCATCTGTGTTCAAAGTATTTGATGTTCTGGAAAACTGTGAAAACATGCATGCTTTTCACTCCTTATGATGAGTTTTATCATTTTTTGTGTGTTGATTATTATTTTTTTACTGTTGTGTGAGTATTCCGCTTTGGAATCATTCAGTTTTTAAACTCCCACATGGCCCGGACTAAGGGCATGTCCAGTGTGGGAGTTTGGGTTGTGTGGGTCTGAATGGGGACACATGTTGTTTCTCTCATTCTTTCTCTCTCCAGACCCCATTACTCCCGTCTTTTCCTTGTTCATTAGATTTTTCTTCGTCCATATTTATCTTTCACAGTACTGGTTTTGTCTTTACTGTTTCCTTATATTTCCTTTCCTGGATTTTTTCCTTTCTTTACTTTGTTTTTGGTTTTGTTTGCTCTTGCAAATAAGATGTTTGCTCTTCATTTCTTTCCTCTCTTGTCTTGACTTAATTGGTTTCTTTCTTTTAAGAAAACAATATTTTTATTCAAACAGTAATTGAATAAAATATTGTCTGTGATCCCTCCTTCCCACCCGATCCCCTGTTTCTTTTCTTGCTCACTCCTTCTCTGATGGATCCACACAGTGCCATACACCACGGGCAAGTATACTCCATATTGGTCCACGTATCCTCCCTTTACTTCCTACTCCCTACCGCTGCCTCCTTCCACTCCTCTTGTCCTAAACCTCTTCCTGCTGCCCCCCTACCCTCACCTGTCCCAGCCTGCTTGCCTCTGTTCCTGCCCATCTTTCCTTCAGGACCCTCCTCTCTCTCCTTTTGCCTCTCCTTCTCTTCCTCTTTCTCCTTTTATCCCTTTTCTTCACTCTCACCTTCTTGCTGCAGCTCAGATCCCACATCTGTCACGATGGCTCCTCTAGTCCTCAACATCACCCCCTCCTCCTCGCGTTTCTGCTGCTCCAGAAGCACAAAATGCCTACTGCACCCAAGGAAGACAGATATTCATGTTCTCTTTTAAAACTTGTCCCCCTCCCCGCTAATCTTTTACCTTCTGTGGATAGCTCCAAACAGTTTATGTCTGCCCTCTTTCTCTCTTTCTCAGCCTCAATCTCTCCTTTTACCCTCATTTCTTTGATCTTATTTCTCTCTTTTCATCATCTTCATCTTTTTCTATATAATCTTTTCTGTTTCACTCTCTAATCTGCGTCTATCTTTCTGTCGTTCTCTTACAGTATCATTAGTTCATAAATGCCGTAACTAGTGCACAGGTATTAACAGATCTGTCATTAAATACAAAATAAACAGACCTTCTTTTTTATTTCAATGTCCTATCAAGTTTGAACAAATTGAGCTCTATATGTAAAAGATTTATAACTATTTAACATCTAATATTCACACTGTAGGATGCTTAATGCTCAACTAACTCTGTAATATTCATTGTGTAGGTACAAAATGAATATATTAACATAGCAGAGGTTCTTAGAACCCTAGGTAACATATTCAGATTGTTTATTTTGTCTACGTAGCATTTTAAAATGCAAAAGAATTTAGCAAATTATTTAATTTACAATGATGTGAAACAGAGAAAAACAGAAAAATCAAATTTGAGAAGCTGCACCCAGCAAATCTGTGGTATTTATACTTAAAATATGGAAAATAATTTTCTGAAGTTTGATTAATCAGTTAATTGACTAAACAGTTCAGCACAGGATCAGGAGCTCTTGCTGAAATAAATGAATCTCATAACATTGTAACAAAGCTCTACTCTGCTGGTGCCCATATTTGAAAAAAAAAAAACAAAAACTTTTTAATTGCTTTAATTTACCATAGCGCTGAAGAAATTTTTCTGTAATTTGCATCATAGAGTTGACGAATTGTTTTTGTCTATTCTAGTTAGAAAAAATAGTATTTATTGTCATTATATCTGAACAGAGCTTAGTTTGTGATACAAAAAGATCTAAAACTATGTCAACACATTCAGAATATATTTGTATTTCTAATTCCAAAAAGTTAATAACTATTTTCCCACCCAAACTTTAATGGTTTAGCTTCCATAATATTTCATCTGTAGCTGAGTCCTCAAATGTGGAGGCGTTGCAGCCTGCAGACTATCCCCACAGGCCTGAGCTGTGTTCTGCCCACCCAGGTCCTCCCATGTTATCAGGTGTCAGGGTGCTGCTGGGTGCAGCACCTGAGTCCTGTGTCGTCCCTCTGTACTCCCTGTCTCCATCAGCTTGTCTCCCTCCCTTCTCACCCCTCAGACTGCCAGGAGCATGGCCTGCCAATTCCTCAGTAAACCTGACCTGGATGTGCACGGCATTGTGGGTGGAACACTACCTGGGCACATGATTTTTAGCTCTCAAAGTATCTGACATTGCCCTGCTGTACACAGTAATGATAAAATAGAAAAACGTTGTCTTGCGCCTGTAAGGACGGTGTAGATCTGTGATGGATCAAATGAAGTTGCCCCTTCAACATGCCCTTCACAATGCAATGCACTTCCTCAATTATGCGTCTCTCAGTGCCCTCTCCCCTGCCTGTCTGAGGGGTGACCACTTCCATCAGGACCTTCACCCACCTCCCTTGCAATAGTTGGCCATGTTGATGCCTGCCTGAAGAAAGCACTCATTATGGTCATATTTGTCTGAGAACTTTCTTCCTGACAAAGGATGTCAGGTAAGTCAGTTCTCAGACATCCTAAATACGTTAGATTGAAACCAAATGAATTGGATTATGTATACCAAAAAACAAAACAAAACAGATAAACTAAAGAAAAAACAGTGTGAGTGCTTGTGAAGATAAAGCAGTTGTTTATTGAGATTCAGGTTCCATTTTAGGCACCATATTGGCTAACGCTAGTGTTCTCCCATGATTCCTCAGTGTTGCTATGGTAACTCCCTTCTGCGTCCCTGCACCTGAAGAACAGCTGCTGTTTACCCACAAATCCCCACTGCTCTGCCCATTGCTCTTCCCAGATAATCTTCCCCTTTCTGTTGCAGATTTTGAATCACTGCTGCCAAACAGTTTTGAGTCTGAAGGACATGTATTCATTGCTCCCAGGTAGCCTTGTGTGAATGCTTGCTGTCGTTGATGATCATCAGTTTTTGTTCTCGTCTCGTCTTTCAGTGTTTTTTTTTGTTTGTTTGTTTTGTTTTGTTGTACATTCAGTGTTTTATATCTATTATTCTTCAAGTTTTGTAATATTAAGTTGTCCTGTGTATAAATGGCTAGTTTTATGTTGTTCATTCATTCTTTATTCCATTCTCCAAATTGTCATAATTTACAAGACTCAGTTTTTTCAATAATAAAAATATAAAATTCATCATAGTCCCATTATATATAATTTTTGAAATTCCCCTATTACACCAAAGTGCCCAAAGGACATCAAATCACCTTTGCATGTTGTTGTGGTGCTGCATGTTTTTATCTGACATGAATGCTTTTGGCTCTCAGTGTGATGTTAAGAATTAAAACGATATTGCCCACTTGACGTCAAACTAGAAAATACAGCGATGTATGGGAAAAATGACAAAGGATTGAAATTCTGCATGTGCTATTTTGTCATTGAACATCATGTATTCTGAAACATGGTGATAAAATCACTCCATTATTGTGCCCGTGCTGTACAAGACGTGCATGCTGCACATGAACATGCGTATGGATTCATACATCCCCTCACAATGTGTCCCTGTATGAGATGTAAGGCATCATAAAGTAAGCGTTTGTTTTACCTTATTTCTCTGGTGGTCTGCAGGGAATACTGCAATGACCTGGAACTGTCCAGCAACAACACAGAGTTCCTGCTGAACTTCATTGCTCTCATGGAGAAGGTGACACCAGACTCCAAACAATGTGAGCTGCTTTCTCTAATCGTACATTGTCTGCTTATGAAGGGATAATCACAATGTAAAGCATATATTGCAGTGCAGAAGATACTGAGGAGATAGTACGTCTAAGTTAATAGGGGCTTACAAATCCCAATATGTCCATTGTGACCCATTTTTGAGAACTTTTATATTTCCTTTATTTTATGTTGGTGGTGAATGCTTTTTGTATTAAATATTAATAATTAAATTACTGGTATGAGATTATTTTCATATGTAATACGGTGCAAAATGGTGACAGTGTGGGTCCACTATCAGCAAGAATGGATTGATTTTAAAGGACCATACTGGTGATTTTGCATTTTCTACATTTTTTTCTGTGTAGCTCTATGTTGGATGTGTGTTAAACTAAGTAACTTTAATTTTTTTTTCTTTTTTTTAATTGAATGGCATTTGTTTCACAGTGATTGTGATTTTTGTGATCTCAAGCACATTTCAAGTCTCTACATGTTGATTTTAATAGTGTATTGGAATAAACTGAAACTAATGGCAGTCTGGAAGGTAGGAAAAACAAATCTCAAATGTACTGCTCCAGTAGTATGTTTTGGAAAATGGTTGGCAGTAATGTAGAAGCAGTTGTATATATTGTGCTTAAACACACAAAATCAGTAGTATGCTCTTTTAATGCTGTAAACAGACTCCTCGACTCCATCTTAACCTGCTGCAATAGATTGCACATGCTGCTTGTGTTTATCATGGGAAGTGAGTTTTGTGATACCAGAGTTATAAGGAATGAGTTTGTGTGGTAATACTTTTATAATGGTGAGAACTATAGTTTGTCCTTGGTTTGATTTCGATCAAAACAGAACTGATTGAGTTTTTAAAGCCCTTTGTGGTTGTTGCTTGTAGATCCAGTTTATGGATAGTGTCTAATGCTGTTCTTTTTCTGTGTTTATCCCCTCTTTGGTTATTACCAACCTCTTCATGCTTAGGTGACAATTTGCTCCTTCATAACCTGATCCTGGACACAGGCATCATCAGGCAGCTGGTAGAGAAAGTGTGGAAGAATAAAGACTTGAATACGTGAGTGCTGTCAACCAGTACTGATTGAAAAAGCATCTTTGTTCATTGCAAAAGTTTGATTTACACTATGAACAAAATTTTTGATGTAATGCAAATTTCTATTTCTTCTCCATCATGACATGTAGGTATGGCTTTTTGGCTGTGTTTGCTGCAACAGATGGAGGTATCACCAGAGTGTTTCCCAACAAGTAAGTGCACTTATCAAGGTTATGTGTCTGTTTGCTAGAATTTACTGCAGCTGCTCCATAGTTCCATTATGATTTTCACTTTTTTTGTCTCTTTTAAAGTGGTAAGTTATGAAGACTTAAGCATGTTGGAACTGTGTGAACAGAGCAGGGAGGCTGTTGCACATCAGAGATTTACAGCGCTGGAGTCCTGAACCTGTCTGTGCTCTTAAATCTCAGGGCTGCAGAGACTTGGGAGGAAGACCCTGAGCCATTTAATGCTAGCTATTACCGCCGCAGTCTGGACAACAAGGGATACATCTTCCGTGCTCCTTATCGAAAGGGTGAGTGATGCACTTAATGCTTGGTTGTATTTCTCACACAGAGCCATGTGATGTTGTTCTTTGTTCCTCTCCCGCCTCCTGAGCTGATTCTGTTTCTTTCCTCCTGGCAGCCAGAGACGAGCTGCTGAACCCTGAGAATGACACCATAGGGATCCTGGTCAGTTTGGCTGTGGAGATCACAATAGGGGGGAAGACCATCAAACCTGCAGGTGGGCTCGGTTTTAAAAGACAGACAAAAAGTCCTGATCATTGACACAGTAGATGTTAAGGAAAATGTATTAAAGCCTGAGATAATTACACATTTTTGGTTGTCTTTACTTTGTGGACATGTCAGTTATTTGCAGCTCTTTATGTGTCTGATTATTTCGTACAATTTCTTTTTTTTTTTATCCTTCTCACTGGATCTTCTTCAGTGGTTGGAGTAAAACTAGACCTTGAAGCCTGGGTGGATAAGTTCAAAATTCTTGCAAGTAACCACACAGACAGCCGTCAAGGATCAAGCACGGTAACATAATATACGTAAAACACATATCTAAATGTAAGCTGTAGTTGTACGCTTGATCTTTCTCGATTTCAAAGATGTTCAGCTTATTACTTCGTGTTTTGTTCTGTGGCAGTGTGGACCAAACAGGCCCTGTGAAATGGACTGTGAAGCCAACAGCGATGTAAGTATTTCAGCAGATTTTTAATGAGCTACCGTTACATTTTTTCCACTGTGGGTCCAGTTAATAGTCTCTTCCTGTGTGCAGGATCTCCTCTGTTATTTAATAGATGATGGTGGATTCCTAATAATGTCCAATCAGAAGGATGACTGGAACAAGGTCAAATTAATCAATTACTTTTCACACTGTTATAACTTCTCTGTAATCCTTACACAGCGACTGACTCATGTTTTCCTGTCCTCCACAGGTGGGCATGTTCTTCAATGATGTTGACCCCTACTTAATGTATGCTCTGTACAACAATTCTTTCTACAACCGAAAGCAGTCGTTTGACTACCAGTCTGTGTGTGAACGTATGCCAAACAGTGAGGCTGGAGCTGCACCCAGAGGAGTGTTTGTGGTAAGAACAAAACTCTCAACACTGAGGAGGAAGAGATGGAGAAAATGTAGTGGAGAAGAATCTTCTGAAATAATGGAAGCATCAGATGGATCTTATGTGCAGACAATTGAGTCAAAATGATGGAAACAATGTGCAAAATTTATTTTTTTCTGCCTGCAGCCCACAATTGCAGACTTTGTAAACCTGGCATGGTGGACATCAGCAGCTACATGGTAAGAGTCCTGTAGCACAAATAAAATAAAACTGAAATACTACAAGAAACATATTTGATGCCTATTACTTATTTTATACAATGATATATTTTTTTACAAATTCATTACACAAATCTAATTCCTTTTTTTGTTTTTTGTTTTTTTTGTTATTTGCTTTTACAAATTGTTAATCTTACTGTTTGCATTCCCAGGTCCTTGTTCCAACAGTTTATATATGGAATGGCTTATCACAGTTGGTTCATCACAGGTGAGTGAAAACAATCATGAACTCATGAAATCATGAACTCATTAAATGTTAGTTTGGTGTTTCATGTGTCTGCATGTGAAGCTGATAGAAAACTGACTCATTTAAATTAGACTGAACCTATGATTCACCTGATGTTGGCTGGTATTAGATAACAGGCTGGGTGTGCTTAACTGAAATCTTGGTCATGTTTGTATTGAATTTTAGGGAAAAGATTTTAAATGTGTGATGCTTAACAGCATTTTAATGATCAAAAATAGATGCACAGCTTTCAGATTTTGTTTTTAGAATCAGAGCTTAGAAACAACAATGACTGAAATGACAAGTGTTATTCTCATGTCTCTGTGCACCGGTTGTGTTTTAGATGAGGTGGATGCAGAGGGGATGGACTCCAAAGAGAGGAGCTGTGTAATGATCCAGACCCAGTACTACTTAAGTAATCTCAGCAGCTCCTACAACATACTGCAAGATTGTGGCAACTGCTCCAGGTCTGTAAATGTCACACAATGCACACACAGATACACACGTACGCATGTAAACACACATGCATGCGTGCACTCACAGCATTAATAATCCTAGTGTGACAGAGACACAGTTAGCAAGATGGATTCATCGTTCTGTTGGAGCTCATACCGCTGATGATTAAACCATATCAGCGTTAATGAAATGGTCATATCATTGGCTCAATGAGCCTTATAAGACTGTCTTGTGAATCTTGCTGATCCATTAGCAAATGAGCCATTGATGTAAGAGAGCAGAGGGGGTTGTTGACAGTGTTGTCTCTCTGCAGGCTGATTCATGCCAAGAGGATAAACAACACCAACTTGCTGTTCGTGGTAGCAGAGAAGATGCCCTGTAACTCCTGTGAGATAGAAAAGCTGTCACAGGAGGAGGAGGAGTGTATCCTTTCTCACATTGTTCACCTGCTGGCAGAGTGTAGGCTCTAATTGCTAAATTCTGTCTCCTTATTAGCATATCTGTGGGAACATGGGCATTTCAGATTCTTTCAAGGTTATTTTTATACAGGTGTCAGTTATGACCAGTCATTTGCATTTGTAGAACTGTTTTGAAAAAGAGTGCAGGTGGGTGATGAAACATCAGAAAAAATGCAGAAATGGAAGGGATTTTTAAACTTTCCTTGACTGTGTCATTTTCAGTTAAGGAAGATGTGAATCCATGCGAAGAAATGAATGTGGCACGCTATCGAAAAGGACCCTCCACCTGCTTTGACAATAACATCGCTGTAAGATTTTCAGACATGATATTATGCGATTATGCAAATTAAACTTGCAGTTTGGCATTTACCCCCCGTGTTAGTCGGTAATTGTAATTGCAGGTACACATATTAATCTTCATCAAATAGATACTAGACATTCAAAAAACGATTACAGTCGTCATGCAAAAAAAAAATAAAACACTCATGCTGATGCAATAATAGTTGGTAACCTTGAATAAGTATTTAAAATGCGTTCAGGGTATTTATTGTCCCATATGGAAAATCAAGCTTGCAGTATGATGAAAAACAGACATGTCAAATATTAATATCATTAATAAATCACAAATCAAAGTAAGTGAAATAAACAAAAACAAATAAAATCTCTAAGAATGGATATGCAAGTGCAGATTAACTGATAAAGTGCGAATTGAGTGATTTTATTGCACAAACTAATGTTTGTATCTATTACTGGCCTTGGAGAGTCTGTGCTTTCACACTAAAGTGATCACTGACCATTTTTGTATCCTTTACCAGGACTCGTCCTTTAAAACTATCTGAAAGTGGCTGCTGCTCACCAACAATTTTTGTAAATTTGGTAATCAGAATTATTGCTTAGCATCTCGTCTCTATAGTACAGGTGCTGGGAGAAGTTGTATGTGTAAGTACTGTGGTAAATGTAGATGCCTAGCAAATTTTCTAGTTAATAGAAGTAAAAAAAGATTCAACATGAACCTGTTTTTTCCATACACACAGGACTAAGGAAAAGTCTTAGGGTACATTGGATGAGTAGTTACAGATATGTTTTTTCCTCTGCAGGAGAACACGTCAGACTGTGGGCGGGGCCACTCCTTCCGTCCATCCCTCTACATTTTAATGGGTATTCAGGTGGTTCTGCTTTATCCAGCCACTGGCCCCCATGTTCTGACTCTACTACATTAATTCCACTGCCTTCAGTCATCCTCCTTTTAGCCCTCCCCAGCTTCGTTCCCATCCTAAACTCCCAACCCCCTCCTCTGTGCCCCTATGCCCTTCCCAATAGTCATAGGTAATAATGGGACTTCCCATCACGTCAAGTTGGAAGCCCTGAGTTCCACGCTACCCAGCTTGCTTCAGTTCTTGTCGCTTAGTGACAACTGCCGGACATTTGTGTCCTCAGCCAGTTAACGACTAACTGGGTGGTGCCGGACCACCTAGATCATCACAGGCAAAGTCAGAAATGAGGAAACAAACCCCACCACCCCAACATCTCCACCAGCCCAAGGAGAAGGGAAAAGGACAATCCATGTCCTCACCACAGACCTCCCACACATCCGGACTGGAGAGTTTAGATAATCTGGCCATCTTCGCCTTTGTCTGTCAGACAGATGGCGAGACTTGGCCTCCTTCTCTCTTTCATCGCAGAGTCTCATCACTGGACGATTCAGCCAGTTATTGCCACCATAAAATTATATAACAGGAAAAAAAACCATTTAAGTGTACAAAACATCAAGTATAAACTGCTGAAGTGATGAATATTCCAAACATATATTTAAGTTATAATTTGAAAAGGAAGTCATTAGGTGTTAACTTAAAAAGACATTAATTTATGCACTATATCTACTTCTTGCCAAAATGAGATAGACTTTCACATGGTCTTATTTTTATAGCCAAAATATGAAGAGGAAAATGGCTTCTGATTTAGAATTATGATAAACTACATGAGGAAGAGACAAACTGAATGCTGATTCATTTTTCGCAGCTCCTATGTTCCAAACTTAATTACAGATTAATGCCTTTCAAAAGACACCCATTGAATTTATTGTAATTATGTGATGTAATCTTATTTCTTGAAGTATAATTCTAATATTTACTATTGAAGGCTAGTGCTATCTAGCTTAGACCCCAGTGAGGGTTGTGAAAACTGCTGTAAAATGTAAATCAGTGTTCAGATACCGCACATTTGGTCAGGAGCATTGTTGATGTCATGTAGTATTCTCCGTTATGATCAATGGACCATTCTGACCTCTAGTTTGGACTGATGGAAAAAAAAAAAAACCTGTGCTCTCTGATGCGAAAGCTCACCTCTGCCAATCCTCATGAGGCTTCTCCTGTAACCTCCACTAACATTCAGAATCACTATCCATGCCTGCTTTACTAACATGACAGGCTCTCTGCCTCATGATCATCTCATAGTCATTCCAGGTGGGTTTTTTTTTTTTTTTTTTTTTGGCTTCTGTTTTGGCTCCTAGGCTATTACCTTTGACTGATGATGTTCAAACTTCAAACCATTCGCTGCTGGGGGATAGGGGCTTACATTTCCAACAAAAGTGCAGAAGGGGCCACTAAATATGGTGATCACATAGTCTGGTTGTAATCAGTCACAGTTTGTTATTTGATCAATATGATGTGAAATGTCATTTAGACTCCCATGTTTAGGAGCCACTCTCTATTTCATAGTGCCTTGATGCACTTTGTTTTGGAAAGCACTGGCTATATAAGGTAGAGTTACTGTATAGTACCTTTATAGAGCAGCTGTCACCGAGGCTTTGGATAAAACAGGATCCTGGTAGAGTTGCTGGCTATAGAGTTAGCTTTATACAGAGCCGCCATACTGGCTCAAGCTTTTCCCTCTTGGCTGTGATCACTATAACCTTCCAGAGCCACCTGACTGGCATCATATGGAGTTACTATACTGTTCTTTACAAAGCCATGTATAGAGCTACGATATGCTATCAGTATAAAGCGACTTAACTGGCCATAGAACGTTTATAGGGCCATCTGACTGCTATAGTTGCATTTCTGCCTGAATTGTATGTGCGTTTGTGTTAGTGTGTGGGTGAATGTGTGTATGTTAGTTTTGCGTTGAACCCTCAAAGGGAATGTCTTTTCAATGAGTGTGTGAGGAAGGGCAGTTGCGGTAGCATAGCTGTTTTCCTGTTCCTGTGTTGCAATGGACAAATGTATTAGAACATTGTTGTGAAGGGGGAAAAAAGGATCTTACACAAAAAAAACAATCCATCTTTAATGATTAATCTGCTTAAATATTATTGCAAAGGAGCACCGCAGGCCCTTTGATTCAGAGGCGTCTGAAAGAATGTGCAGTACATCAGTGTTTTCTGTTTCAGATGCAATGTATTTAAAGCCTCTCTAAATGCCTTAGTGTTTCATGGTACCAATCTCTCATGTACACTGTACTCTTGATCTCTCACACACTCTCACAAATAGATCCTCCAAAATATTCAGTCCCCTGGGTTTTAAGTGTGCAGGAGTAAGTATAGTGAGCTCTAATTTTGTATTTTATGTCTTGGGATGATTTGTTATTGATTGATGCCTATGCGATAAACGCTTGAAGTGGTCTGAGTTTTAAATTTTAAAGCCTCCAACCTTGATGTTTGCCCACCTGACCTCACTGTATTTCTCAGGTGGGAAAAGTTAAACAACAATTTGAGCCGTAATTACACTTTCTGTACAGTTCTTGGTAACATTTGATGTGACAAACATGCTGGCATAGTAACTGCAGCACAAATCTGACAACTTCATTTTAAAGAGACTGTTAAGCAGACAAATTTAAGCTTTGTATCCAATTCTTGTCTTTTCGGCATTGGCTACAGGCCAGTCATTTGATGCTGGATGCAGTTCTACTATTCTGGCTTTTGTTTGTCGCTGTCCTGTGCCATTAATTCTGTCTGTATTTCACTGTTTCCACCGTCCTGTAAATGATTGCTACACGTGCCTGTGGAAATGTACCCCCTGTAATTTCCTCTCTTTCCTGGCTCTGTACGCCTAACAGTCTCACACATAAATATGTAGGCCTCCGTGCATGCACATGCACACCTGCACCAACAGATTATGCACAATGAACACAAGAAAACATGTAATGACACTTATTCATACCCAGCTGGGAAATGTCAAGCACGAGGCAGAAGTAAGTCAAGGACATCGCTTCACAAAGTCACGATGAAGCGATGAGATGTCAGAGGAAAGCTCAGGGAGTGGGTCTCCACAGAGCAGCACGGGACTGTCAAACAGAAGGTCAGAGAGAATCATAGTGATGTCTGTGTGTGGATCCCACAGGTCTGATTTCTGTGGTTTGACAAATTTACTTTTGCCAAAAAAAAAAAACAAAAAAAACAACAAAAAAAGAAAAATGGACCAGCTTGGGATAAGAGGGAGGGGTTTGCTTTTGGATCAGTCCCTAAAAAAGGGCGGGTCCCTGTGAAGCTCCAACCTGCCCCTCCTGGCCCTCGCTGCATCTGTGTCGATGCATCTCTGTGGGAAAGACACGTATGTGATTCTGTAGTCTGTAGTCTGGTGCTATGTGACCATGTTTGACAAGTGTGTGAAAAAAATAACAGCAACATTTAGAAAAGAAAAAAAAAGTAAAATCAGTCCAATTTTAAGTGAAGTATTAAAAAAACAGGAATACAGCACTGCTGATAAGTTTGCGATCTGAAGTCAAATGTTCTAAATTTATTTTGGTTGGTTTATTGTGCGCGTGAGTGTGAATGTTTGTGTGCGTGGAAGATTTAGCTCCTTCTTTCTGGGCACTGGTCCATGTTGCTCCATTCTTTTGTACAGCTGAAGCTAAAAAAAAAAAAAAAAAAANAAAAAAAAAAAAAAAAAAGAAGAGGGCAAAATTTGTAAAATATTGTGTCTGTGACTCCTTGTAAAATATTTTCAAATTGTTTATTACAGAGAATCAGTTATTAAATAATGTTCATATTTTTCACTTCATTTCGGTGTGGTGTTTTTCCTGTTAGCTTTAGAGACTCATTTATTTGCTCTGTAAAATGTATTAAATCTATAAAGGCATAACTTGTTTTATATTAACTTTAATAAGCTCCCTCAATTATAAATACAAAACAACCCCTGATTATATTTCACAGTATTAAAAGTTTGCACTCATCATCAGCAAAGACTATTAAAAAGTCTAAATCAGCCTGCAGGGAAATAGTGTTATTATTGAAAACGGCCTAAATCTCTCATGAATCAATAATGTGTTTATTTGTACAGCACAGAGCTTCTCGGAGTCATTTAGCGTGACTGTGGTGCTGAGTAAAACCTTATAATGAGTGAAAATCATCAACTTAAACACAGTTAGAGCTTCACAGTTTATTAAGGAAGTCCGTGAGAGCTCTGTGCCACGTGTCTGGGTCATCCAGGTAGCAGGGATGGCCTGCACCTTTCATCACGACCACGCTGTGACTGGCCAGATTGCTGAGGTTGTGGAGCGACGCCTCTCCCAGCTGAGCATCCTGGTCTCCATAAACAATCAGAACTGGGACCTGGAAGAGGCAAAGACACAACCATACACAATAGGAAGCATTACTTTTGCTGAATGTTAAGGCTATTTTCCAGGCTCTTTCTTAATTCTAACTGTAACTAAAGAGATTTAGTAAATATCCTACATTTTAGCTGAATTTTAAATTTTTCATACAGGTCTTGTAGCAGATAAGAGATAATCTTTTTATTTTCACAAGGTGCGACTGATTTATGTATCAGGATCTCAGTAAGAGATCCTGATACATCCTGAGAGTAAAAAAAGGGTGAGAACAGATTGTAGAGAGAGACAGAGAGTAATGCTAGGCAAATCTTACTGTTAGAATTTATGCACTTTTACAAGGGAAAGAAGAAATACTGGAAAACTGGCTTTTTAAGGGGGAGGGGAAGTATAGTTATTTTTTAAAAAGTTGGCAGGAAAGAACTTAATATGAAAAAAGTAGTAATAATGAGCATGGAGACTGTACCTTTACACTTTGATACTGCTCAGCTGTGAATTTGTCGGTGCATATAGGAGCTATGGGGATGTAGGCCCGTATGAGATCCTGATGCTGGAGGAGGAAGGGAAGTGAGTACATCCCACTGAGTGACGGGCTGATCACCACCACCAGGCTCAGGCTCAGCTGGTGGCATACCTCCTTCAGAAATCCTGCAGGAGCCAATTCTCCTACTGCAGCCGGGGCCACAGCTGATTTAGACTGACCAAGGCCTGAGGACAGAAAATAGACAACAGACAAATTCAGGTATTTGCAAGCATACAGGAGAAAAATCGGCAAGCTGATGCAAAAAAAACAAGTTTATTATGAGTGGCAACAATGTGCAAAAAAAGTGAAAAAACCGTAAACATTTCTGTCAAGAGGTCAACATCAGGAAATATGTACACTAAAATAATCTGGGTGAATAAATCAGTGTGTGACAGTAGTCATCCAATCAACCAATGGAAGGTAGAAAAAATTCTACCTAATTCTAACATTTACTGCTCCAGGAGTAATCTTTTGGGAAATGACCTGCAGTAATGTAACGTCTATGCAGGTAGTATTTATTGAGCTCAAACATGCAAAATGACAATATGGTCCTTTGCTACATGACTGATTTTAGGCTTTTGGGCCAGACTGGAAAGTTTCTGGGAGGTTCTTTAAACATTATAGTAAATGTTACCAATAGGATTGTTGCAGAAACATGTTTGTGGGGTCCCTTTTAACTGTGCAGGTACACTTTTTAGGTTTTCTAGTTTTCCTTGACCTAACACAAGACAAAGTTTTGTTTGACCAGTATTTTCTGTCGAATTAGAAGCCAGTCACCTCAGCAAAGGGTTTTTTCTTTGTCATGTGGGTGGAGGCAAAGGTTAGATGGACAGACAGATGATAGCTAGATAGATATGTA
Source organism: Lucifuga dentata (assembly GCA_014773175.1). NCBI lineage: Eukaryota > Metazoa > Chordata > Actinopteri > Ophidiiformes > Bythitidae > Lucifuga > Lucifuga dentata. The sequence goes on from VXCM01000200.1 coordinate 142,023, forward strand.
GGTAGGTAGGTAAGTAGGTAGGCAGGCAGGCAGGCGGATGGATGGATGGATGAATGGACGGACGGGCGGACGGACAGACGGACAGATAGATAGATAGATAGATAGATAGATAGATAGATAGATAGNCGGACGGGCGGACGGACAGACGGACAGATAGATAGATAGATAGATAGATAGATAGATAGATAGATACTTCATTGATCTCAAGGGAAATTTGAGCATCATCAGCTTATATGTGGGTGATTACAAAGTAATTAAAAATAAAGAAACACAATAGACAGTATAGACAGTAAAAAATACTGCAAAAACAATGCAACATAATGATTACTGCTTAATTAAAGATATGAAATTTACACAAAAATGAGATTTACACGTGATGAGAGTTACACATGAAATTTACACAAAGATGAGATGATAAAGATGAGAACAGAGCTAAAGGGAGGAGTAAACTGTATTGAAGTAATGAAGGGTAGTCATATCTGTTCCCAGCAGACCAACCTGGGAGGTCTATGGCTACCGCCCGGCAGCCAGCTTTGGCCAGAACCTCCAGAGTCCCGATGTTGAGCCAGTTTACGGATGAGAAGCGGATGCCATGAAGCAGTAAAACTGACATCCTCACCTCTCCTGTGGCAGGTTCACTTTGTCTGTAAAACAGCGGCGCCTTGCAGCTCTCCACCTTCAAACNCCTCTCCTGTGGCAGGTTCACTTTGTCTGTAAAACAGCGGCGCCTTGCAGCTCTCCACCTTCAAACTGCCCTCTGTCATTTTCACTGCTGACATCCTGAAAACACAGTGACATCATCACAGATCACACCTGAAAGACTGATAATAACAGGCACATTTTGCACATGGAGCACACAAAAGGTCCAAAGGGTTGTTATTATGTCTAGTAATTATATCTATATGGAACATATGACTGCCCTTAAAGCTGTCACAACCAAAACGTACCAACTTTTGCAGTAACTTTTGTAAAGGAGTATAGGTGGGAGGCACGTTTGTTTGTTTCATGAAAGAATATAACAAATGTGCAACAAAAAAGCTTTAATGCAATAAGTACAAAAACACACAAATTAAACAAAGACCATAATCTAGAGTTGAATCAACCTCTCTGACAGTCTTACTAATTAAACGTTATCTTCACGAAGGCGTTTGGATTGCATCATTTTATGGCGTTCCTGTTATTTTCTACACCCTCCTGTATTTATGCAATTACAGTAAAATGGGTTTACTAATATTAAGATTACTTTTTTCACTTTTCAGTCGAAGAAGCAGCGACGGACTGTTTGTGGACAGATGTCTGATCAAAGTCCAAATTATATCATTATATTTTGTGATATCGGGCCTAAGTGTATTTTATTATAAGACACTACAGAAACTCAGCTCTTACCTGACAGATCTACAGAAACAGTAGAAGTTGTAACGCAGACTAGCTGTGGTTTCACTTTATTTCCTGGAAAACAAGAAAAATGCTTAGAAATGATGCTACTGACGTCTAGCGTTTGTTTGGAGAATTGCGTTTATTCTGATTGGCATTAAACCCCATACACAACTTCAGTCGCTCTCTATTTGTATTGTTTATTTATTTATTTTACGTTTTTCTTCTTTTATTAAGGATATTTAACAGGATATTAACCAGACAACATGATTTCAATCGCATGATCAAGGGGCCATATTCTCTGATGATTAATGATTAATACATGTATTGATTGGCAGTGTTTTGAGGATCAGGCCTCTGTTTGCTCTCAGTGTTCAGCCTGTGGGTGGTTGTGGTTTACTCAGTATTTTTTGTTTTTCCCCCGCAATTTTCCAACCTCTTAGATCACTTTCTTTGGATTTCTCAATTCCCAATAAGAGGACCTATGACGCACTGTAACTATTTGGGGGAAAACAAAAAGAGGAACAAGAATCCAGAGTAAAAATATTAGCCTTTTGTGTTTTAAAACAGTCTTATCTTTATCTTCCACAGACAAGGATCAATGAAAATGTTGCTTTCCTGTTTTTTCCTGGCCGTTTGCACCGGACTCACCACAGGTAAGAAACTTTTATCATCCCTGCTTTTAATTCTAAATGACTCAGATTATTTTGTCTTCTAATTAAAGCGGTATGAGATGCCTACATTTTGGTTATAATGTGCAGATAGGCAAGGGCCTGTGACCTATGTGGCATATCTATTTTATTTGTGGTATTTCATGTTTTCTGTACTAAGTGTGTGCAAAAGAAATACCAACAAACAGTTATTTTTAATTAGATATTTTAATTAAAATGCAGGGCTATGCTGTAATTGTTGTAAATTGTATTACTAGGTGTAGGCCTACTAATTAAGTAGTAGTTGTAATGGTAAAAGCAGCGTGTGTTGTGTTTAATGCTTTTTAAAGGTCTCATGCTGACTCGTCTCTTACCAGCAGTGTGTTGGTCCAAAGGTTATATGTGTGCAGGCTCATGCCCAAATGTCGCTGTGGGTACCAGTAACCCTGGACTCCAAGATTCTACAGTCTGAGTGTGTGTGTGTGTGTGTGTNTGTGTGTGTGTGTGTGTGTGTGTGTGTGTGTGTGTGTGTGTGTGTGTGTGTGTGTGTGTGCGTGTTCATGGTTGTGCTGTACATAAACAGGGTACCGCAGTCCTCTCAATGACTTCCAGCGCTCAGAGGGGAGAGAGCTCATTCCCACTGCCTGGAATTCAGCTCGAGTGCTCATGTTACCTGGACTAAACCTGGAGGACTGTGCTACTCGCTGCTCACAGTCTCTAGACTGCAGGTGCCCACTTACACACCACCCAGCTCTTACTGCCCACGTAACATTTCTAAGAGCTTTAACAGCTGCTACACCTTTATTCATGTGCCTTATGGATCAGTAATAAGTTGCTAATAATGCAGAAATAAAAGGGAACTTTGGGTTACCAGGTTGTGAGTCCACATGTAACCCTTTCATACTGGCTCACTGGTGTCTGCATTGTTAGATACTTATGTTATGTTGACAAACTTTGCTCAAATCCACAGAGCTGCATTTTAACTAGTGAAGATCTCAATCTTACTAAAGATGCCAAATATGTCAGCATTAATCTTTATGAAAATCTAGACAAAATCATCCACAAGACCATTTTATAGGGAATATTTCCGTTTGATGTAAAGTCCAGGCATAAAATATGTCATTTGAGTATTTTGCTCAGTGTTGGAACAAGCAGGTGCAGAATGAAATATAGAATGGAACTTCTTTAAACTCATCAAAAAATGACTCACAATTTTGGTGGTAAAATCCCCAGATTCCTTAATTTTAATAGTATTGAACTTTTTATCTGTATTATTTTTATTCTTTTTTTTTTTTTTCAATTTGACAATACAACCATCAGTTTTGGATTCAGATCAGAACCCCTCCCAAATTGAATCCCTTCCATATATTGTTACTGTACTAAGTAAAGTAAAAACAATACACAAAATTTTTTAAGAGGAAAATGTTATGGAAAAATTCCATTTATTCTTATGCATTACATTAATGACTGATCAAGACTATATAATAAATTAAATTTCACTTAACATTTTGCCCTGAATGACCTCATTTACAATGTTCTTATCCTATGAGAAACTGTATGTATTCTGATGGGAATATTCCAGTAAGTAGAGAGATTCTTATGAGAATGAACTGTGTATTCTGAAGGGAATGAAACAGAAACATTACGTAAAGATATGACCTGGGTGAAGGTCTTCTTCCTGATACTGTCCTGCAAAAGTAACTCAACAATGCGAAGGCGATTCAGTTGACAAAACAAAGTGCATGTGTTTCCATATCAAGGAACATGGATGATGACATTTGTGTGGTATAATGAGTGTAAAAATGAGTGTAACTTAGTCTCATGAGAGACATTTACAGAGCTTAGCGAAGTTCATCTCTCCTGCTTGCAAGCACTGTAATAAAAGACTACTTTAAGGTAAGAAGTAGCCAGAGTTGTATTTGTATCTCACATTTTTTTAAAGAATATCCTACCATGTAATGGATGAGAAATTTCCACAACAAAATTTCCTCTCCTTCAAAGGTTCTGGGTAAACGTACTTGATTCTGGATTCAGATTTGTTAAATGCTACTGAACCCCAGCCCTAATTATAATGGTCTATTATTATACTTTACAAGCTCTTGCACCCACCCAGGCGTTAGACAAATTAGACCCTGTCTCAGATTGAAGTTTGCTGAGAGAGCTACATAAGCTGGGAGTTTGCTAAGGTCACCAAACTCCATGTATTGAAAAGAATCATAAAGGTGTATGCTGTCCCATCATAACCCACTATAACAAATAAGACAGTCAGGACATCAAGCATGGACTGTATACACCCACACAAAAGAGGTCCTGTCAGACAAAATAACTAAAAACACCCATGACCTCTGTGGGTGTTCCATGCATGTATGCAGATCCTGTAAAGTCTTAAGTGATCTATTAACTTTTTAAATACAAGAATGATAAACCCTAACACTAAATTATAGATTAATGATAGTGTGTACCCATTAGTTTATAAAGTTTTGACCTGAAAATATCCCTCGTCTCTAGAGCCTTCAACTATGAGACACGTCCATCTGTCACCTGCAAACATTTGCCCTGGGTGGGTGATGGGAGCAACGCAGAGGTGAAGAGAAACGTTAACTGTGACCTTTATGAGAAGAAAGGTGAGCTTTCCATTATTTCAGGGTCTTTAATATGAGGTGTTTGTGGTAGAGATCACATCTGGACTTGATGTGTTCTTTTACTATTTAGTGTATGTAAGGCAATGCATCGTGGGTAGAGGGGAGTCCTATCGAGGCAAAGTTTTCAAAACTAAAAGCGGATTCGATTGTCAGCAGTGGCTGTCCAAATACCCTCACGATCACAGGTGAGATGATTCCTCTGTTGAATGTTTTTATTTAGAAGCTGAACAGAAGTTCAGAGTTAAAACCCTGCCTCTCTGCTGCTTCTAGATGGTCTCCCACAGCCACTAATGGCCTGGAGCTGAACTACTGCAGGAATCCAGATTCAGACAGCATTGGACCGTGGTGTTACACCACAGACCCAGAGAGACGCTACGAAAGCTGCAACATTCCCCAATGCAAAGATGGTACGCCCCAAACATGCCCATGCTGGATGTGAAGTAGATATCTGAAGCTTTTTTTGTTCATTTCCCCCACCATGTGTTTTGGCTTATGGCTTATTTTTTCACAGTAACACAGCTCCCTGTGTGTGTTTTGGGATTTGTTTACAGAGGTTTGTATCACGTGTAATGGAGAGGACTACAGAGGACAGGTTGACCACACCATCAGTGGCAGAGAGTGTCAGAGATGGGACCAGCAGTATCCTCATCAACACATCTACCAGCCTGAGAGGTAAAGATCCTCTCATTACTGTAATACTTTACATGCACCTAATGTGAAATATAATATGAACTGATTGACATGTATTTACATTTATTATTTTAACAGTAGGGCTGCAACTAATTCTTTTTCATTATCAATTGATATACTTCTTTTTTTTTTTTTTTTTTTTTTGCATAATCAGTTAATTATACCTATAAATTGTCCAAAATAATGACAAATGCCAGTCTCAAGTCCCCATATCGCAAAATAATGTCTTCAGATTTCTTATTTTTATTGACCAGCAGTCCAAAAGCCCAAAGATATCAAATTTACAGTGGTAAGAAACAATGAAAAGCAGCAATTCCTCACAATGGAGAACCTAAGACCAGCTTTGTTTTTTATTTGATAGATGACCATAGCTATTAATTGATGATCCAAATTGTCATCTGTTAATTTACCATTAAACAACCAATCAATTATTCAACTAAGCACTATTTGAGAGTGTATGTGTTTGTTATGGCTTGTTGGTCTATTATTGTCAACAATAAAATGGTTGCGTTGTGTTTCCCAGGTATCCAGATAAGAGTTTGGATGATAATTACTGCCGTAACCCCGATGCCTCTCCAGTCCCCTGGTGTTACACCACAGACCCTGAGGTGGAGAGAAAGAGCTGCGAGATCAGCAAATGCAGTAAGATGACTCTGTGGACGTTTGCATGTAACACGATTAATTAGAAATGACTCAAGAAACCTGAACAGTGTAAAAAAAAAAAAAAAAAAAAAAAAACAGAAGGAAGTCCGAAAGAGATCAGCTGATGCAGAAACAAGATAACTTGCATCATAAAAGTGTCAAAAAGGAGCATAAAATTACACAAACCTTCGGTGAAGAGACCATCGTGCTTGTTTTTTTGTTTGTTAATTTCTTTGTTCCTTTCTGTCAATTTTATTATTAATTCATACATTTATAGAATGTGAAGTCCTTGAGTCTTTTCTTTCTTTTAACGTAAATTTAAAAAAAACTTATTACGATGTCACTTTAAAAAGAGTACAGAAAAATCAAAACAAAACAGATATTTAAGATAAGGTAACTAGAATCAAACAGGCACAAAAAAATAAAAATAAATAAACCAGCAATAAAATGTCCATCTAAAGGGTTACAAACTATAAAACCTGACATTTCTTTTTAAAGTAAAACAACATCCTCACCTATCATATAGTACCAATAATATTCTGTACAGTCAGTGAGCACAGAGATGCCATGTGATTGTTCAGACTTTTACCAGTTTAGCTTTGTTTTTGCTGGTTGGGGTTCAGATATACAGTGTGAGCTAATTTTAGCAAGACACAGTGGGAAAAGAGAGTCTCATTAAGTCACTGTGATTAAATTTAGAAAATTATCTTTCTGTTATTTGTGCAAATCACTTCCCAAATGTAAATTATTTCATAATAGTCCCATGATGCTCTTTGTTTTAAGAGAAGATGTGTTTTATGTTTGCTGATGTATTCTAATTTATTCGGCTTCAGGGAAATTAACATCTTAAACATTTTCATTTCTAGTATTTTTGGGGTTTGATATATTCCGCTTTAATATTTTGATGTGTCCCCGCTGAGAGGTGGTGATGGTTAATCATCAGTAAGACACTCAGTCCATTTAAAGTTTATTTACAGATGTCCGCAACATAGGGAGAGAGAGAGAGAGAGAGAGAGAGAGAGAGAGAGAGATGATAGATAGATAGATAGATAGATAGATAGATAGATAGATAGATAGATAGATAGATAGATATTGATACATCCTCAAGTAATATGACGTTAGAACCAATGAGTTTATTATTGCAAAGTCTAAAAGACTGCTGAACATGCAAAAATGAACAGCTTCAAACGATTCAGCATAAAACATTTATCTGGAAACAAATATAAGCTGGCTCTGCAGTTATTTCCTGCCTTTCAAAATGAGTTGTGCAACATGACTTTAGTAACACTGGCAATTCCACTGTGAGCAACTGGCACTCAGAGACATAAAAATCTGTATGAGAACGCCATCTTGCGGTGTAATTAGTGTTCAGTAAAAGAGCAAAAATCAAGTCTTTATTGTCCTCTAGATCAACAAAAAGATAAAAACTAAAAATATTTTGCACAAATTAATTTTTTGTGACTTCACAGGCAGAAAATTGAGTTCATTTTAATGTTTTCAATGTCACACTTTATAATTACATTGATGTTATATTTTACCTTAGTATTTGGATTGCCCTGAGAGCTGTGAAACACTATGATCATATCACATCACAGTGGGAATTATAATTAAACTCTTTGAAAAGAAAAATGCCTCATCATATTCATTAAATAATTTCACTCAGAACAAGCTGCAGCCTAAAGCCTCAAACATTCTGTCATCAAGTTAAACCAAGAATACCTCCTCCAAAAATTATATTTGTGTTAATGACAAATATCCAGAAGTAGTTTGTAAAATCGATACAAAACTTTTAAAGTAATCTAGTAGTGTAATCCAACTCCAACACACCTGTTGTGTTCACCTTGACCACATGTATTTCATTTTCATAACAGTATTCCTTCATAAATCACTTCTTCATAATCCTCTTACATAGACCAGGCTGGCCTGTAACACTAATTTGTTTCTTTTATAATTTGTTCCTCCTCTCCAGCTGTGGTTCCAAAGAAACGCCAGCGCTCCAGCTACACCACCAACTGTTTTCGAGGCCGTGGTGAGGATTACCGCGGTAAAGTCAATGAGACAACATCAGGAATCCCCTGTCAGCGGTGGGATGCCCAGCACCCCCACGAGCATCCCTTCTACCCAAATACATATGAGTGCAAGTAAGTATGGAAGGACAACAAAGCAGGATGTGTTCGAGGTTATTTTCTTCACTCAGAACATATTAGGTTTGGAAGTATTTGCTTCACACTTGAATATTAATGTCAAGATGCCATCACACTTCTTGTGATGTTATTTCTCTGCTGACAGTTACAGCAGATGATAAATGGTCAACAACTCCATAGTAAAAACAAGTTGCTCTTTGAGTGATAGTATGGACATGAATTTTTCATGCACATGTCTAGCTTTTCAATCATACACTTTTAGTAGAATCTTAAAGAAACAAGTAATATGTTATAGTTTCATTTATTCTATGAAATATATTAAACTGAAAGTTTTAGGTGGATGTGTCTGTGAAACAGATCATTTTACATTACTGGTGAGTCATTGGACAGTGTTCTGTTGGTTCAGGGGTTTGGAAGAGAACTACTGTCGTAACCCAGATGGATCAGAAGCTCCCTGGTGTTTTACATCTGTGCCAGAGATGAGGACTGCTCTCTGTTTACAGATCAAACGCTGTGCGGACGACATCGAAGCTGAGGGTACGCTGCCCTCTGCAGTCTGATTCTGCTGTGGGCAAAAGCTGGATGTAGTAAAAACATGTATGGATGGAAAAGAGAAAAGAAAAAAAACATGTATGGATGAAGATGAATGAAGCTTGTGGTGTAATGGCCTCAAGAACATGTGAAAAGTCACATAAGGACATGATTTTAGAGTTCTATCCTGCATTTACTGTATGTCTTTTTTTTTTTTTTTAAGTATAACTGCATTGAGATTATTGTTTCTTTATAGACTGCTACCATGAAAATGGAAAAAACTACAAAGGAATGGTTCGCAAAACCCGCAAAGGCATCACCTGCCAGAAATGGAATGTCAACACACCTCACAGGACCAAGTATGACGATTATTATCATGTAATCAATTACTTATTTACATAGACAAATGATGTTTTTCAAAAAGATAAAATATCTTTTCTTATCAAATTGTACTTTGTAAGGTACACATTTGCAGAAAAGGGTCCTGCACTGTCATTTGTGCTGCCTCAGTGACAGACATTTTACTCAAAAGGCACTGATCTGCATGAATCTGCTGTGTGTGTAGGCCTCTGATGAAATGGTTACAGCAGAACAAATCTGTGTGGTTTTTTCAGGATAAACCCAAGAACGCATCCAGAGGCCAATCTGACAGAGAACTACTGCCGGAACCCAGATGGGGACCAGCATGGACCCTGGTGCTACACCACTGACCCCAAAACTGAGTTTGACTACTGTGCCATTAAACAGTGTGGTACTAAACTCTGCTTTCTAATTCTCTGCTTAAATTGATTTCGTGTAAAATTGGCTGAACTGAAAAGCTGCTGTTTGTTGACAAACAATTTTTTTAAAGTAATTAATTTCCTGTTGTTTTCAACAGCTGGAGAGAAAGTGTCCATAACTGAACCAGTAGGTTAGTTTCTGACCCTGAATATGAAAAAACTATTTGAAATTGGGTAGCCTCTTTTTGTTTTTTTATAAAAATGTTTTTTGCATCATGCCTTATTGCTTCATTGCAAACACAGAGAAAGTGGAGTTCAGTGAGTGTGGGAAGAGAGACGACCGTTTTCCCATCACAAGGCTGCGTATTGTAAATGGGGTTCCTGGAAACTCGCCGTGGACGGTGAGCCTCAGAGACAGGTCAGTCTGGGAGAGGCAGGGCTGGTTTAAAGGTGACACTGAGCTGGACGTGAACAGGTGGAAGTGGTGCTTTGTGTGACCTTTGACTTCTTGTGTGCAGGAAAGGAAACCATTTCTGTGGAGGATCCCTGATTCACCCCAGATGGGTAATCAGCACCAAGCAGTGTTTCTCCTCCTGGTAAATGTTTATTGAGAACTAATAGCCACAAGTCAAGCTTGCTGCAAGTGTTTTTGATCAAATGTGAAATAGAAAGTGGTTAAATTTCCATGTGTGTGAATGTATGTTTACTTTCATGTGTCCATAGTTACGTGGACCTACCTGGATACTCAGCCACGCTGGGAACTTTGTTCCGTGATCCACAAGAAGGAGAGGCTGGTGTGCAAACCATCCCACTCACCAAAATCGTCTGTGGACCCTCAGAGTCTCAGCTCGTCTTGCTACAACTGGAACAGTGAGTATCGTCAAGTATGATTATATACACAAGTGGAAGTTACAAAGTACATTTAAGTGAGCACTATGCTAAAGTACCATTAGAGGTACTAGTACACTGAGTGTGTTTCCCTTATGGGAAATGGACATGTTCTAATTTTTACTTTAATCCAATTTGGCATTCAACATGAGATAAATAGAGAAATTATGGAAACTAATAAAATGTTGCTGATGTCAGGTAAAAATCTCCAAAATGTCAGCTTTTCCACTGTAAAAAGAAAAGGAAAAAAAAACAACCTTGTAGCATTTTGATATTCTGAAAAGTTTGGAGTAAAATTTAGAATGGAGACCTTTTACCTGAAATTAAGTACCTTTCCATTCTGTGTTACTGCTTAAAGTATCATACCAGTGATTTTTAAGCCCAATTAATGCCACCCATATTAAGTAACTCTGACAAAAAATAAGAACAACGTTTGGTTCCCTGTGATGGATTACTTGCCTCACGCATGTTTCAAGTCTCTACAAGTTGATTTTAACAGTGTTACTGGATTAAACAATGAAATGAAAACAATGGCAGGCTGGAAGGTAGGAAAAATAAATCTAAAATGTACCACTCAGTAGTATGTTTTGGAAAATAGTTGGCACTAATGTATTTATTGGGTTCAAACATGCAAAATCACCAGTATGCTACTTTAAATTTATAAGGATTTGAGTGCACACACACACACACACACACACACACACACACACACACACACACACACACACACACACACAATACCACCACATTGTTTATTTTCCTTTGGCTTTCTCTTCTTTTCCTAGTCCTGCCCAATTTAATGAGCGTGTCTCTCAGATCTGCCTTCCTCCTGAGCGCTACATTGTAGCAGAGGGGACAACCTGCGAGATCGCTGGATGGGGTGAGACGAAAGGCAAGTACTGTATAATCCTTTGGAAATGATAATGTGAGACTGAATTGGTTGCATTGTGCACTTCATGCAGCTACAATATGCCTCTATGGCTTCCTAAGAAGAAACATCTCATTACTGCTCTTGGAGTATCACATTCATTAATGCTGCATCTAAATGAGAATGTTATTCAGACTGTTGAGCAACAGCTGGTGTTGCTATTTCCCACATCATTCAACATCTGCCCACCTTCCTTTTCATTTTCTCCATCTTTCAAAACACATAACTCACTCCTTTTCTCTTCCTCCTTCTCACCATGTTCAAGGTACTGGAGATGAGACCGTCCTCAACGTGGCCCAGATTCCAGTTCTTAGCAACAAGGAATGCAACAAATACTTCCGTGGCCGTGTCCGTGAGAATGAGATGTGCACAAGCTCTTTCCAGGGTGGCGTAGGTGCCTGTGAGGTAGGTGCTGGAAATATTGAATCAAGGGAATTACGCGATAGATATTGGTCAATAAATCAAACACATTCGCCATGTTAAGAATGAAGCTCAGCAGTCACAGTCACTCTGAGCAAACAGTGTGTAATTCCAAAATGTGTGTGCAGAGGGACTACGGTGGCCCTTTGGCCTGTCAGAACAGCGACTGCTGGGTGCTTGAGGGTGTGATCATCCCCATGAGGCGCTGTGGACACCCGGGCCAGCCCAACATCTTCATCCGTGTCTCTGTCTATGTGGACTGGATCAAGAAGGTCATAGAGCTGGCTTAGAGACAAACATTCCCCAAAGAGGACACATCAATCTGCTTTTAAAACCATACAGTATACATGACTTCTTTCTGCTGTCTTTTTTACAATAAAAATTATTATAATGCATCACAAATATTCATTATGATTTAACTATGATTTATAACAGTATTATTATGTTAAAAAATGCTGGTATTAAGAGACAGTTATGTTGAGAGCACAGGGACCATACAATAATTTGTTATTTCTGCTTTAAATAATATTTTATTTGCACTAACATTAATTTAACAATAAAATCTACAGTCCAAATGCAAATAAAACATGAGAGGGTCATCCCACCAACAGATTATAACTTCTGTCATTCACAAATAGATGTTCAGATCTAAACTAAACAAAAACAAAATCTGTTATTAAGATTTTGGGATGCTTACATGTTTATTTTTCATCATTAATATAGCAATAAAAAGGGCCTGTTTTCATTTTCGTTCATTATTATTTTCATGATGTTATTTATCATTATTTGGTCAAACTTCAATGTTCTCAACAAGGGTAATTATCATGTGTATGTATAGGACTATTTTAATTCCTAAATTATCTGTTTGAAGCAAAATCTGCCAGTGAAAAAGTAGAATAAACAAGAAATATTTACACTCCCAAAAACATTAATGAACTTTAGAAAGGTGCAAAACTAGAAAAAAAAAAAACAAGCAGAAAATATTTCTAATTAAAGGATGTATGTAACAATGCATGTTAATTATTATCATTTCTTGTTATTTATTTACAAGTAAAAATTTGCCACAAAAGAGAAGTTGTAGCCCTCTGTGTAAGAGAAAGCTAATTAAGGTACAGTACAGACGAGGTGTGGGGAGAAATTTCCTCTCACACCTCTCCTCTGCCTGACGCTGAATGGAGCTCCAAAATACCTTTGTTGCCCCCAGCCTCAAAAAAGAAATCCCTCCTCTGCCTGTCTTTTGATGCCTGCCCCCACCTCTAAAGACATGCCTTTGTGCCTTATGCAAAAACTGTATGCGTTGCACATTCTTTCTAGTTCTATAGGAGGATTTTTGTAACCCAGTCCTGATGAGCCCACGGAATTCAGCTTAAATAAACCTTAAGATCAGAGTCCAACAGGATCTCAGACACACCAGCCTGCAAAAGGCCACTGAACTCTCTCTCTCTCTCTCTCTCATGTAACTTCCACACTGACACTTTTGACATTTTCTTTTGCTTAAACGATCAAAAGCTACTGACTGACATTTTAGTATTAGCATAACTGAAAGCACAGAACACGTGTATAATGACAATTACTCTGCTGCTGTCCACAGCTTTTTGAAATGGCAGGTTGACAGTTATGATTTAAGCATCATTCTGTTCACTTTCATTTAGCAAAACTTACTGTGAATGACTAAATCAAATACATGCATGACTAATAGTTCTTGGTAGTCTAACTGTTGCTTTTAAATGTTTTGGGAAACATGACTAAATTTTTCAATAAATGAGCAATTCTGCTACAAGATATGTTAATCTATTATTTGTTATTTTGTTTTGTGTTATGGTAACTTGGAAAGTTTCTAGTTTTAAACACCTGATTTGTCAAACCGAAAATCAGGATTTGCAGCCAGTTTCTGAATTACATAAAATCATGAAGCTGACACTGTAAGCCATCGAAGCAAAAGTTGTTTTTAAAGATTTATACTTTGGTCTTTTGCCAGCATGTTCACCTGACATGACTCCATGAACAGCACAGCTTTAGGTATCCCTGGAATGTGTTTTGACAGAGGTTCAAACATTTCTTTTTACATTTGTGCAAACTTACAAAATTAACTCTTGAAAATAGGCAGAGGAAGAAATCACCCAATCTTGGTTACTATTTTAGCTTGCATGTGTTTTTAGAAACAATTTAATCCATTTTCACACAATTGTATTGCTACCTAAATGTACTGATATATCTACAACCAGCAAGTGAACCAATTTCAACAAATTTCTAATTGCACCTGGCAAATGAAATCTAAATCTTAAATTACAAATCCCTTTAGTCTACAGAGGGTTGAAACAATATGCAGAGCAAAAACAAGTGAAAGGTTTCACTTCAGATTACCAGATCTCCATTTTTGGAAAGCACACAGTTGTTAATTTTTTCATCATTAATTGAAAAATAAATTCCATTCTCAAAAAAAAAAAAAAAAAAAAAAAAAAAAAAAACTGTTTTGAAGCTTTAAGTCGTATGCTTGAAGACTTACTTTTACAAAATGTTTTGGTTTTTCATGGTCTTCACATTTTGAAGAAACTCTTGACATGTTCTACAGGAGGGAATCATGAGAGAAATATGCACTTTCTCAGACAAGCAAATGAATATGTTTTGTTTTTTGTTTTGTTTTTTTCGTTTTACTCAAGTCTAATGTATGTAAACCTAGAGTGCATGACGCAATGAATCAGACCAGGTCCAAGTTTCTGCTCAAACAAATGCACATCAGATCCTCCCTGCAGTGTTCTCATAAACTCCATCTGATATTTCCCTCATTAGTCCTAACTTACAGAAACATAGAAACAGCTCTGTAGGAGGGGAAAAAACAGCAGGGTGACTGAAAGCAATGAGCTCGCCATCATTTCTACACGGAGACATATTAAACCGAACTCTGGCGGGGAACTCCCAGCCCCCGGAGCCCACTTCGGGAACCCCGGAACTAGACTTTCTGATGCCCGTCTCTTTCTAGTGGGTGGTCCGGTGAGTTTTCGGGGCGGGGTCCTCCGTTTCAACCCTCCTACCCTGTTCTTTCTTGAAACATGCTTTAATAGAGAAAGTATGCAATGCATACTGCAGCTACAACCCCCCATTATACTTCTACTGGGGTACTGGTGACTGGACGACTGGGGGATCACACACATTTCCGATTAAAGGAGGAGAAAAAGAGAGGGAGAGAGGAAGATTACTGTCTCATTCCAGCCAATGAGACGGGCGATACTCTCCGATTTTCATAGTTGTGCATAAAGTAGAAGGCTGAGTGTGTGAACTTCCAGGTAACCAAACCAGAACACATCTTTTCCAAAGCAAGGTAAGTTCAAATGTATCGCTGGTTGTTTTGCTGATCGCATTCAACAGTTATTCAGCCGCCTGGTTGGAAACAATCCGATCTTTTGCACCTGTATTCTTGCTTTTTTTCCTTCTTGGCGAACTTCTCTCGTGTCCACATTTTCATCGGACCTGTTATCACCGCATAACTCATGTATTTCACACCGATTGCGCAAGTGATGGAAGTGTTTGCTTACGCACAGGATGTAGAGAGTCCAGGATTTACGCTTTAACACGGATGGCCTCGTTGTTGTTTTGGTATTAACATGCGCAACTTACCCAACCAGTTCCAGTACATTAACCAAGTGGAAACCCCGGGGGCTTTCTTCTACGTTATAGCGTTTTACGCACGTTGTAAAAAAAAAAAAACAAAAACAAAAAGCTTGTTTTTATGGTTGCAATTGCCGCCCAAATACAAAACGTACATTCAGTCCTACAGTTGAGTGCCAAACACATATGAGTTAAGCGGATATTCTCCTGCTGCAAAAGTGTAGCGCGTTTGTGTTACGCAGAAATGAGTTTACAAGGAATGCTGCGTCTTGTTTGGCTTTAAATCGTTAAATCGAGGAGGTATACATTTCTCACATTACCGCGACTTCCTGCTTTGGTGCAGGCGATGTGATAGGCTGTGCTGGTAATTAGTGTTTGGCACATTCCTCACAGTGCTCGGCGTTGGGTAAATGGTTTCCTTGGGAATTTACCAACACTCAAATTTAGAGCAGACATTTTATTTACCCTCCGAGGAAAAAAAAATGACCACAAAGCCTGTATTTTATAAAGTCACTAGAAATACAGGAATATTACTTAGGGGATAAACCATTAATGTGGCCTATAAATCACCAGACAAACTGAGTTGCAACTACTATATAACATCTGTAACATTTTATAGATAGATAGATAGATAGATAGATAGATAGATAGATAGATAGATAGATAGATTATTCCAAGGGAATTGTCCAGTAGTTCACATAGTACATATGACAGTCACTGTAAAGCTTAATGTAAGAAAACAATGAACAGTACATAAAAAATAGCATATTATCAAATAAGATAAGATAAGATAAGATAAGATAAGATAAGATAAGATAGGATAAGATAAGATAAACCTTTATTTATCTTGAGGGAAATTATTGTGCCAAGTTTGCTCAGTAGTACAAGCTACATAAGGTGCAATAAAAACAATAAAGTGAAGTACTGCAAATGTAAAAATTACAAATTAAATTTTAAAAAAATTATACACTATACTAAAAATATAACTACTAAAACTATTGTATATGCAATATATACAACTATACAGATACACAAAGATGAGGTAAGATAAGGTGCACATCTGATTACAATGTACCATGTCTAAATTATTGCACAGTAGTGTAAGTAAATTAGAATCAGAATTATCATCTTACATTTACAGTTTCCACAGTTTTTGTCCAATAAAGTTTTTAGCAGCATCATCACATCTACATGAGCGGCTTGAACCCTCACTGAGGAATAACCAACAGAGAGCAGTTACATAGGCAGCCTTGATGCAAATTTTGGATGATAGATTGAGTTGTGAATATCTGTGCTACTTTTAGTCACTGCAGAGTATTCTCATGTTTCCTTGCGTGTGCCAAACCCCTGTCTGCATTCGGCTGAACCTTGTGCCAAGGAATATATATATATATATATATATATATTTGTAAGTAGTTCCCATGCATGCACAGCAGAAAGGTTCCTGTGTAATTTTGAATTGTTCTTTCAATTATATATTACTTAGAAGGAGTTGTGAAGCAATACAGCTGATTATTTTACATTCTTCACATTGCTGCACATACTGTATATATTATATATTATGTTGTTCAGGATAAAAACAAATTGAGAAGTAATTCGCTTTCTTCATCCCTTGCTCCAGATACTCAGGTCTCCTCCTTTTGACGCCCTTGAGGCCGCTCCTCCAGGCTTTGATGCCCACATTCTTTGAAGCAGGTGGACAGACACAGGCATGAGTCACAGTGGGACCAAAGAGCCGTCGCCGCAGCCAGGCACTGCCCAGTCACCTCCTGAACCTCAGCGCAGGGGCAGGGGCCGGCCACGGAAACAGCAGCAGGTAGTACTTAAAGGACCCTACCGGTGNGCGCAGGGGCAGGGGCCGGCCACGGAAACAGCAGCAGGTAGTACTTAAAGGACCCTACCGGTGATTTTGGATGTTTGAGCCCCAATAAATGTTACCAGCATACACATTATGTTACTGACAGTCATTTTTTAAAACATAAAACTATATTTTAGTTTTCATGTTATTTGGCCAAATCTCCTAATCTTTCAAAAATCAAATGTTCAGGTTCAGGTTAAAATTCAATGTTTCGCCTGCTAACACATCCAAATGTAGAAGGCATGGGCGTTTTCAGTTTCTCGGTCAAAGGCATCTTCTCCTGAGGACTATATTCCCTAGTGGAGGTGGAGACATACATTTTCTTCTGTGCATCTCTGTGTTGGACAGTTAAAGTAAGCAAATTCGACATAAAGTAAGAATGAAGTTTGGTTCTCTGTGATGTATTACTTATCTCAAGCATGTTTCAGTTTCAAGTCTCTACAAGTTGATTTTAATAGTGTACTGGCATGAGCTGAAATCAGGAAGGTAGGTAAAACAAATCTAAAATGTACTGTACTCCAGTAGTATGTTTTGGAAAATGGCTGGCAGTAATGTAAAGTGTATGTGGGTTTTATGTGTGGATGCATGTGATGTGTACGCTCCTTTCAATCTTTCAGAGCTGTAACACTAACTTTAATTTAATCAAGCTCTGCTGTTGACCTTAAATCATACAGTATTTTATGACTAAAAGATGAGGTCATTCCAGGTGATTATGCCAACTTTAACAATGTGACTGAGTTTCTAGTGAACTCATGCACATGTTTTTGATGGCTGTTTATGATACATCTGCTTTGTTCAGGAACCTGTTGGCCCACCGACTCCAAAACGACCGAGAGGACGGCCTAAAGGGAGCAAGAACAAGGGCCCCCGGACTGCACTGAAGGTGAAACTGACTACACTGATCAGGCATGAGTCACAGTGGGACCAAAGAGCCGTCGCCGCATCCAAGGCACTGAATTACGATTGAAAAATGATTAGGGGATTAGATAATTAGTCAAGCAACAGACCCTGAACAATTTTAATAATTGATTGAACATTTTAATCATATGTCAGGTAAAAATGTCAAACATTTGCAGGTCCTGGCTTCTCATAGGGAGGTGTTTGTGTTTTATTCTATTTCACATAATTATAAAGTAAATTCCCTTTGTTTTTTTGTTTTTTTTCACTAACAAAATAAGCAAACTAAAAATGTCACATTGGGTTCCAGGAAATCATGATGGGCATGTGTCACAGTTTTTGACATTTCATAGACTACATGTTAAATGATTAATCCAAAAACAACCAGCAGATTAATTGATAAATAAAATTATGTTTCATTGGAAGTCTGCATTTAATACATTATTGAAGTTTTAATCTCACCATTGTAACAGCATTTTGTTACAGCACTACAAAATACCTACAGTGCTTTCCGAGCACCCTATATTTAAGCAGTTTTGTTAAATCATTAGAAATGTTAATGTAAAATTCAAATTGCAAATACCCTAACATCAGAAGGCATTGTAAGAAAGAAATGGCAATGCCTGGATTGAAAAGTGGCTATGACTTTTTCTGGATCTGGATCTGGATCTTAGAGGAAATGGCCTTGATCTTGATCACGCAAAATAGGAACCTGTAGCAAACTATATATTGCATATATGTCTTGATGCTCACACTGTCTACATGATACAGGCTTCACTGGCTGACCTTCAGCATGTACCTGCCTTTATTAAGGCATTAGTTTCAAGTTCCATAAAAATTGTTAGTTGTATTGAACCACTCTGTAAGGGCTGATGATCTTTCAGTGGATGATTTGACTTGGAGACAAAATACTTAGAAAGGAGCAGTTTTGTTGTATTTTTACAGCTGTCAAAAAGCTGTCAGAAAGAGCTAAACATAGAGACCATGCTGTTCATGTTTTTAAAATGAAATGAAAGTATGAAGTATGAAGTATTCCCTATTATCTTGTTTATTGTTGCAGTTTATAGAAGCAAACTTTTCTGGCTCCTGTAAAATGTTCTGCACTGACTTGCAAAAGCAATAACAAAAAAGTTGATCCAAGGGTGTTGATAAACTACAACACTCAAAACCTGAAAACTGAAAAATTAGTTGGCTGTAGGCTGTTTGATAAAGATCAGTATAACAGTGTTGCTAAAAGCTAAAATCTTGCTTTAAGCATTCGTCTTTTCTTTCTCAGAAAGTCGTGCCAGTTGGGGAGAGACGACCACGTGGCCGACCAAGGAAATGGGTATGGAGAAATCACTGACAGACACATCATGGAGTTCACTGCAGTTGTGTCCAAAGCCTTAATTCTGCTGTTTTTCTCTTCACAGCCTCAGAAAGTAGTTCAAGAAGTAACGGAAGAGCAGCAGGTGAGGAAAAATAAACTTAATAAGACAATGAATTGGTCTAGTTTTATGTTAGATGAGCTCTTTGAGCCACAGGCTGAAAAAATGGAAAGGAGGTTTCTTTAAAATTTCTAGACATATGTGCCCTGATAAAGTTATTAACCAAATGGTTACAGCCTCTAAAAAAAAAGAAGTGGGTTTGATGCAGAAATCATTCAAATCAAGTGATTTAACTCATTACACAGTCTTAAAGTATTTTAGCAGTTTTTAGTCAATGCTACTCCAAAGCTGATGATCGTTTTATGAATTATTTCACATCTGTTCATTCAAAGTTTTTTATTTGCTAGTGTTACATTAGCATGAAGCTGAAGAAGCTTTGAGCATTGGTGAAACTGGAAGACTGCAACCTCTGCTTTTGTTATACATATTTATTTTTCTTGAATATATTAGTCTTATATTCAGCTCAATAGCTTATTGTCAGCATAATCCTAAACTACAATAACAAACATTTGTTCCATTACAGTTGGGCTGCAGCCCACTAAATATGGCTGCAGTGGTACCACTGTCAAATTCAATTTTTAGACAATTATGTTACCAATTTATAGAATTTGATCTTCATAGATATATTTGTACATTTTGTTATATGTAGATCCTAGCTCAAACATTTTATTAGTACACTATTTATGATTATGACTGTATGACTGAAGTATCACTGTTGCTTCAGCATATTTCCTTTAAATAAGAAAGCAAGATTTTTATTATTTTTTTTATTTTTATTTTTCCAGAAGTACACTGTTTCACATAAAGTAACTTCGTTAGAATGTGATAATTTCTTGGTAATGCTGAAATGACAGTGCCGGATTGCTCAGTTACAAATCCAAATATGATTTGTTGCATCCTGTTCTTGTTATACTATAAGCCACTCAGTTTGGCATATGCAAAAATTTCACAACAGTTTTTACTAAAAAAAAAAAAAAAAAAAAAAGCCAGTTCCCTTGATGCCCCCAGATGTCTTATCACATCCTCTGCCCTGAACAGTGTCAAAGAGGTTTAGATGCTTCAAGAACTGAAACCGTTAGACTGGCTGCCTTTCCCAGACGCATGCATGTGAAGGGGAAGAATGAGTCAATGCAGAGAGGGGAAACCTGATTTAACTGTTCTCTTCCTCTGCCTTCTTGGTTTCCTAGCATAACCGTCGTCTTCCTCACATTTCTAGGTCTGACAGCTGGACCTGTTTCCCGCACACATGCAGACACTCAATTAAATTTTTACACTCATTCCTGTATTATTCATCATGTATTGATTCATTGCAGTGAACATAATAAGTCAGAGAAAGAGTTTAACAGACAAAGTGACAGTGGCTTTGGTTCCTGTTATTCCAGGGCCCTTCAGAAGAGGCTGAGGAGGGTCCCTCACAGTTTGAGCCTTCATCATCTCAGGTTCCCGAGCAGGAGGAAGGGGAGTAGATCACACACCTTTCTACCTACCTCAGGGTTTGGCCTCTGACCCCAATTTGTGATGGGGATTCAGGAACATGAAACAAACAAAAATATCATTACAACCAGTGGTTTCTACTCTCAAAGGCTTGTTGGTTCATGATGGGCATAGTTCTGTTTTAGCATTGAAGAATTAGGCCTATGGATAGGACTATTTAGGTTACCTGATTTTCCTGTACTCCCCCTCTGTGTGAATGTGTGTGTGTGTGTGTGTGTGTGTGTGTGTGTGTGTGTGTGCGTGCGCATGCGTGCATGTGCACGTGTGCGTCTGTGCGTGTGCGTTCGTGTGCGTGTATGTGCATGTGGAAAGGGGATGGGGTCAGGGTTGTGGGCTAAAATGAAAGTGGATTACAGACAAAGGAGCCAAACTGAACCGTTACATCGAAATATATTAATCAACCAACACATATGAATCCTCATATGCAATGGGAGCAAGAAGGTGACATTTTTATTGCTCTGAAGTCATGAAAAGTAGATGCAAGAGGTTTTATTCCAAAATGTAATATCCATTTTAAAGGAAATGATATTGGAAGTTCATGACTTAATATTTCAAAAATGCATATGAATGAATACATTAGTGCAAATGTCAGCAGAAGCACAGGTATTCAGACAGGTAATCTCTCTG
The DNA here is from genome assembly GCA_014773175.1 of Lucifuga dentata. Lineage (NCBI taxonomy): Eukaryota > Metazoa > Chordata > Actinopteri > Ophidiiformes > Bythitidae > Lucifuga > Lucifuga dentata. Next base: position 163,560 of record VXCM01000200.1, read on the forward strand.
TGTTATCATGTTTCTTGTTTTAGCCCAAAGGTTTAAATGGATATCTCCTTTTGGAATGAAATTCACCGTTTATATACAGAAGTCAACAACAATGTTGACGTGTCATTTACCACACTCAGGATTTACTATTACATTACTTTTACACCATATTGAAACCTCAGGTACAAACATATTCAGGAACATGTTGTCATTGTACTCAGTGTAATTGTTGTGCTATGTTTGTTGTGCATTTCTGATCTGTATTTGAGATTAACAGTATGCCTCGACACAAAGACCTCACTGAAACCTCAGTCAGCCTCACTTTCTAAATCTCTCATTCTACCTCAGTAACACAAAGGAAAGAACATCTCCAACATCTCCGCTCCCTCAGTAACGACTTACACACTCGCATACACAACCAGACACCAGCATGCACGAGCCGAAACAGTGACACACAGACACACAGAACAGATGTTACACTCTTGCAATGGGTTCGACTCCCAACAGTGTACAAATAGTCATCAAAATCAATTCTTTAGGAACTATACTTAGTAAAACATGAAATTAGAAAATTCAGCAAATAGTTTACAACAACATGATCAGATAGTTGCTTTTTTTTTTAGAGTGTTTTTTTTTAAATACTTGTTTTTGGATCTGTTACTCCTTTTCAATCTCACAATAACATTTTACTACATGTAAATTGTATGTTACTACTATTACTGTAAATTGTATGTGTGACACTCTTAATTCATGTGGTTTAAAGGACAGGTAGCAAAAAATTACTTGGTGCTGAAATACATTAGAGTGCTGGAAAACGATTAACTAACAGGACTTAATTTTATTTGTCATAAGAACCTGTAGTTTAAAAAAAAAAATCCAAATATGGAGCAAAATGCATCTTTTAATAGTGTATCATTGGGTAAATATGCCTGTTTTTTTCCATTGAGATTTTAAATAAATTGACAAAAATATGGAAAAATAAATCTTAGAGTCTTTTAAGAAGTTTCTGGATTCACCCATGATGAAGAACAGCACCAAAATTCAGTGGTTTCTTCCCTGGGCCATGTCCCATCTGTTTGCCAAGTTTTGTCAAAATTGGTTCAGAACATTTTGAGTAATCTAAAAGCCAAACCAAGTAACTAACAGATGCAGGTGAAAATATAACTTCCTTAACAAAGGTAATCAGGGCAATATTCATAACTCAAAGTCTTTATAATAGAAAATAGAATGAAGGCTTTTTGCCCCAATTTGGAAGGACCCGAGATCCCCTTTTTCCACAGAGTGCCTAATTCTGTTGTCTTTAAGATCAAAGGTTAAAAAGATTTCTAGCATCTCTAATCTGTTTTTACAAAAACAATTCTAAGACCTTGTTTTTAATACTAAAAACTATTTAAATGCACAGTGTGAATGGGGCTTTATTCAACATGAACTACATACCACTTCCTACTTTTTGGTTGAATGACTTGCATAGTATTTGCTAGCAATTTACAAAAAAGGTCAGCCTGTAACCAAAAACATATTTTCGTACTGTGATGATATATTGTATCCCAGTAATCTTATGTATTGCAGCATTGTTGACAAAATTGCTACCAGAAAACCCTAATGTGTTTTCTTGTTCATATGCAGCGACGTTTCATTGCTGCCCTCTGGACTACCTCTGAAAACAGTCTTGCATCATCTTTAAGGAGGTTTTTGGTTAGCTGAGGTTCCATCAGACTTGCAGGCGATCTGGATTTTGCCCATGTAACGTACTGTAGATGACTCGCAGGCATCATACTAATAATGTGATAGTCCACTCATCTCATCTTACAACATTCATATCCCCACAGCCAATGGAATAAGCCTGAAAAATGCCTCTACACTTGAGTCAGTGTTTGCAGTTTTACATGATGTGTCTGATATTTACAGTCTATACTGGGACAGTTTTGTTCTGTGATCTTACTGATAGTGATGTAGTGACATACTTGATCCATTTTCAGTTATTGAGATGCTGATTATTCATTAGTGTAACTTGAGAAATCCTCTTTTATGCCTTACTTTTAACACCATTTTGTAGTCTTGTTATTGATGTCTCCTCATCCACTTCATTAATACAACTCACAAACCTGTGATTTATATTTTGTTATGACTCTTTACCATGTGATTTGTGTTACTCTGCTTTTTTATTGCTTATCAATAAAACATTGCACCTATCAACCTTCTTTTTTGTCACTGTAAACACAAGGTTGCATTATACACGCCCACTAACTGGGTTTAAATATGTTTAATGAATATTGAAAGAAACAATCTGTCATTCCTCAACAAAGGAGAAACTAAACAGAGACGGACAGTTCACTTAAAGATGTTAACATGTCCAGTGTTCAAACAATCTGTCAGAGACAGAGATGATCACAAAAAACAATATAACACAATCCAGTTTACGCTCTTATCAAATATGAAATTACATATGAAAACTCTGAAGAACTTCATTCATAACATACCACATATTTCAACAGCAATGATACAACATGGTTTTAAGAAATGTGCAATACACTGAGTATGACAAATGATAACAGTGCAAGTTAATACATGATGTTCCCTGTTATGTTCCCTTATTCATCACTTCAGACAGTGCATAAATGGAATTGATGTGACATAATCTAGACAGAGGCATGTATGATTAAAAACTCTTATTAGAATACCTTACAGATTACTCCACCTGCACTAAAACATTCACCGATGCTCCAGTTATTCCCAAACAGTCCAGATTTGCCTTTTGTTTTTCATCCTGAGCACCATATCTTGATGAGGCCAGAGCTGTTAAGCATTGAGAGCTTTGGCTACATCTGTGAAGACCAGACGGCTGGGCCTCTGTGTCGTCCCATGGGAGGCTGTGAGAGTCTGCAGAGGAGATGGGTAGCAGGTTAGAAGATGCTGACATTAAGTCAGCTGATAGTGACATTATGTCCACATGGTGACTCCAGCTTTGAGGGGTAATAAGCACAGTAATCACAACTAGTTGTCCCAATGGAACCATAAATCTATTTCTGACATGGATGTCTGTGAAATTCAGTTTAGTAAATATTAGGAGCACAGAAAAGGGGGCCATATAAATAATTTTCAGTTATATTTACCAACATTTGCAAAAGAACAACATTTACTCATTATTTTGGGATTCAGAATTGATTAAGAAAATCTGTTAGTACTAGAGGCCAGATATATATAAAACTGTCTAAGAAATGATTTTGTCCTCAGATTATAAAGTTTCCCACTCAAAATCAGATTTGAGGGTAAAAAGTTATGGACGCATAAACATATACAACATTAAATTAAAGCTGTATCCAAATGCTAATCCTAACCATGTTTTGTGTTCCTGGAAAATGGCAAAATAAAATTTACTTAGGAAGCTACCATGCACACTATTTGCTTGACTATTGAGCTACTCTCAGCTCAGAAATGTTATAAATCTTAAGATGCTAAACATAAATAGTTATACATTAATTGGGCCACATTTAGAGAAATAGAAATTATATTACTTTTCTTTGTCAGTAGTTTCCCCCATGTTGCTTTTCAGTCTCTGTAGCATAGTACTTGTGTTAGATTTTGCCAAAACAATAGAGAATGTTGCATTTGCATACTTTGCATACTTTTGTGCTCATGCATTGTTTATACATCTGGCCTCTGGAGTATTTATTTTTAAGTATTTGATGGAAAGAGCACCAAGAAAAGGATGTTAAAGATAATAAGGATGTAGACTCAAAGTAAAGTGTGAGTGTGTTGGCATGTGCCTGTTATTATGTGTATATAGTACAGATTTAAGAATGGATTATGGATTATACATTATATATTATATACATTATATACATTATATATACATTATATATTATGTGTGTATCTGGAATCAATTAGTACGTCTGGAAGAACTTTCAAACATTCAACCTATTAGTTTTTGTTTTTGATACTAAAATAATGATAAATAGAAAGAGGAGGTATAGAAAGATGGGTTAAAGATACACAGATGATACTTTACCATGTTTGCCAGTTACCATAATGCCTTTGTCAAAACTTAAAAGAAATAAAGAAAATGGTAAATTATAATAGGAAGACAACCTTACAGATTTACAGCAATAATTAAACTAAAGCAAGTGGTAAAAATACTGAATAAGAACATATGTAAGACAGACACGTACAGTAATTAAATCCACAACTAAATCAAATCAAAGACAACTACGACAAGGCACCTTGAATAGCTGCCCAGCATGAGAAACTATTAGAAAAATGTGACACTGGATGCTTTTGTGATACATTTTCATACTTTTCTGTTCTGTTAGTGGTGAATTTAAATATTTGTTTAGGTTGAGAAATATGGTTATTACGACTTCTATGCTCATCAAAAAATGAGAGCATTTCACTCTAGACAACATTGTTGTCAAAAAGGTAAATTACAGCAGACTCTTTCTGGCCTACCTTGGCATTGGGACCTGTGACACTACCTTCCCGGCCGTGGTCCAGTAGTTCCTGTTCCAGCAAGTCGTCTTGTTCTTCTGCTGGGTCAAAGTTGTACATGGGCATAAGCTGGTGCCTCAGTTTCTCCAACCTGCACCATGAGAAATTAGAGGTGAAGATTAATCAGCAGCAACGGCAAATAAGTATTTGTCACTCGTTGTTAGATCAGCAAATCCACCCCNCCCCCCCCAAAAAAAAAGATAAAATAAAACTCACCTTTTCCTTTTCCGAATATACAGCATCTAAGAAGAGAAAGCAAGCCAAGTTATCCATATAAGTAACTCACCTAACATTTTAAATACTTCACAGGCAGTCGGTATAATGAAGTTGGAAGTATTATGACACAAACAGCATCTTATTGAAGAAAAGAGTATCTGTGAGGTGAACTTGCATAACATTACATACTTACTTATTGGATACAGAATTCAACAGAAGATGTAAAGGGCCTACACATTCAAGCTCGTTGAAAAAGAGATCAGTTACTGCTGAAGGAAATGTTTTTTGAGAAAGGTGTTTACACTATTTAAACAATAGTTTTTTTCCTTACAATTGCCACTGCTAAGCCGATGACAGTGATGATGCCAAAGGGTACCAGTACCATTCCCATTCCCGAACCCTCGATCACCGCCTCTGGAAATGTTGTGCCATTGAAGCTAGTCTCATTAGTTGCTATAGTAACAGTCATTAAGGTAGTTCTGGAGGTGATGTTGTCCCTGGCATTTGTGTTGGTTGAGAGGAAGGGGACTGTAGTGGTTGTGGCAGTTGTTGAGAGAAAACTTTCAGTCGTCTTAGTTGCAGTTGAAGACATGGTCACATGTAAATGTTCCACTTTCAGTTGGTGAAAGTGTTTAGAATTTCTATATGGGTGTTGTCGTGTTGCTCAGTTTCCAGCACGTCTCATGGTCGACAAAGGTGTCTTCCGTCTCATCTTTGGTCTTCTGAAGCATTAAGGATGCTTTAGCCATGTACTCACTGGAGTAAAATCTGAAAAGTACAGTTTCACATCATCTTACAGGTAATACAGTACACAACACCACATAGATTCCATGTAATCTACAGTGTGGGGACCTGGTGACCAACAAAGATTTGTCTATGGCCTTATATTCTAACTGCTTTAAAAAACAAGTCCAAATTAGAGATTATTGGTTTATCCTTGACAAGTAATCTGAGCTTATTTGCCTTCCTTCCTTGCCAAACAAACTAAACTAAAACTAAAAGGAAAAACTGGCATCCCTGTGTACGTGTCATAGAATGAAATGAAGTGCTTGTGTAACCTACAGCATGCAGATACTGTTGAAAATCAATAAGGTTCTTCTTTTGTGCACTGATGATTTTTTAAAATCTCTGTACTAGGCAAACATTTCAGCAATGATAGGTTCCATCGTCAATTTCATTCTAACAAAAACCACAAGCGATTGTGCCAGCAGGGATGTGGTGGGTGTTTTTTNTTTTTTTTTTTTTTTTTTTTGGCAGGATGTGGGTAACAATGGCACAGAGGAAGGTGGCATCACAAACTTTGATAAAAAACTAAAATAAAAAAAAACAAAACAAAAAAACTGAGAAATACAAACCACTCCAACTGTAAAATACGATGTGAGGAAATGTTGGCAGTGTACTCAAAGATCAAAATCAAACTTACACCCACATGCGCACACATACACTGTGCTACACATAGATTCTTTAAATACCCACTCAATCAAGACACAGTGCATGTACCTCCCACATACATACTCATCCCACAAGACTGAATAGCAATTTATAGCAATTGTCCTGATAAATATGTACACATATAAAGACTTATAAAACATATTGCATGTAAAGTATATGGATTACATGCTTTCCACTTTGAAGCACCTCATACCAAACTGTTGACACAGGAAGGTGGTGAAAATAGATATATGATCCATTCCACTCTCCTTAGTGCATCCTGTCTGCTTGTGCTCTTAATGAGGAACATGTGCAGCTGAAGCAAACAACCAATGAAAACCAAAGACTAATTCAGTCATTCTGTTGTCCAGTGAACTACCAGTTACAGCACAAAAACAGAGCATAAAGCATTGCGATATCACAAACTGTGTATGAATTGGAATGTTCATACTGTATGCGTTACTAATACATGTCATGTTATTTTTAGTCAAAATGCACTGTCTCAGCTGTCCTGTGCAAACGGCTGAGCTACTAATCCTACCAACATGATCATCTCCTACTCATGAGCCCTCTCAGATTAGAGATGTATACATATGTACGTACCTTAACATATAGCATGAGGAGTTTAAGGTGATTTGAGGCAGGGGGTTAGCGAGAGAAGGGAAATTTTCATTGGAAGAAAGAACGTTTCCCTCAATTTCAGCCCCTCCTCCTGCTCCTCTGCTTCTCCCTTTAGCAATACAGACACTACACAGGCTGTTTACATGAAAAACACAGCCATTTTCTCTGATGATGGACTCCACACTAAGTAATCCTATCCTGGCAGCCTCTCAGAGGTCCCCTTCCTGTTCTCCAATTGCCTTCAAGGATCTCCCCCTGTCAAGCCCTTTCTTGTATTTCACACAACAGAGGCTGCAGCTCCAGGGATGCTGCAAACAGAGATGAGTGCTGCAAGCTCCCTCCCTCTTTCCCTGCAATTGGTCTAATGGCTTCAAGATGATAGATGTGGTTGGCGGCCTCAACTGTCTGTTTGGCTTTGCAGGGATGAGAATGGGATTTAATGGCTCTGTGCACCAGATGCCGTCAGGCCCATGTGAGCGACTGCATCCGGGTGGCACGTCTGAGGAAATTAACCCTATGATGTCTGTTCTCTACCCCTCAATTAATCGAATTCATTCTAAAAGAAACAAAAAGCACTGGACTGTCTTTTTAGCTTGCTTATTTTAATGTGAAGGCTTTGCACATTTTTTTTGGCCAGTCACAAATTTATGCAGTGATTGCACACATTTTCATTAGTACAAGTAGGAATATCTTTTGCACAAAAAAGAGGCACCCTTCTCGTTTTGACTACATCCAAATGTTCATAAAAGCAAAATATCCACAAAGTTCATGAGGGCAGTTTTCTTTTTTCATTGAGTCATCAGCTCATTTTGAATAAGTTCCCAGTCATCATGGCCACAAATTCTGAAAGAATAAAAGAAAGAAGAAAAAAAAGATAAATCTTTTTATACTTGCATGACTTTCATATCATCTTGTCATTTCATATTTTCTAAGGGTAAATGCTTTATTATACCAAAGTACTGCCACACCGTTGTCATTCAAGGTTTAGATTGTATGTTAAATATAAACAAAAGGCAGTCCTGGTTACAGAGTTGTGATGTGTAGGACAGAATAAAATCTCTTGCATAATGAACAGTAAGAACTTCTTTAGCATGAATGTTTTGACTGATTCTGACTGATGACATGAAACAAATATGAAATAAACAAGACAAAACGTTCAGAAAAGTAGAAAACCAATCATACAGGAGCAAAAACTGAAAGCACAATGACTAGCTTTAAACATTGATATGTAAAAAATAGGATTTAATACAAAAACATAGTTTAACATTCATCATGCTTTTTAATTTTACATGTACCTTCATAATCAATAGTTCCATCTCCATCTTTATCTGCCTCCTTCATCATCTGCTCTGCCTCAGTCTCATTAAGAGGCTCCCCTGCATTCATCAGTACATATCTGCAATGGCATATTACACATAAAAATTAAACACTGAAAGAACAAAATTAACTTATTCTGAGGGTGTAAAATTGTCTTTAATATAAATATGTTTTTTTCTCTTATAGTTATTCTAATTACTGACAATAATGATAATGTGCTTATGTATGTATGAACAATATGCGTGCATGAATAGTGTGTGGTTGGTATGTTTGTGATGACCTTTTCCATCAGTTCCATAAGTTATATGTGGATTTTATTTTAGGAACAGAATTAGTATTTAATACTGTATTTAAAGATTGCTATAATAATTTTAAAAATACATTACTCTTTCACTAATGATGGAAATTTTGTACTTTCTTTTTAAAATGCTTCCTTTCAATGTCTTTGGTAATATTATTCTTACTTAAGTGTATTCCAGTCAATATATCCTTTAGCCTCTTTGTCGAACACTTTAAAAGCAGCTCTGAGTTCAGCATCCTGGTTCTTGGTTCTTTCATGGAACAGGGCCATAAGACCCAAGAAACTGTCACAGTTAAACACCCCTTTACCTAAAATGCCACACAAAGAAACACAAAAAACACAAAACAAATGTTATCGTCCAACATTGTGACTTTTTTTTTTTTTTTTTTTTNTTTTTTTTTTTTTTTTTTTTAATTAGCACGTTGGATAGATGCATGTTGGCTGATGAGCTACAGAGTGATATTAGTGATGTTATGATGTTAGTTTTAATTCCAGTCAACATCCAGTCATGTCTGGAGATGAGAAATTAGCCTTGTTTAAACTTTGGGATATACTAAGTTGTTTTTGTAGAACCAAGCCAACTGTGCAAATCACATAGTGAAATACTGACATCTAGTGACTATATTTTTTATAGTGCAGTATGGAAAAGCCATATACTGTAGCATGGTAGCCATACACTCAAGGAGCCATTCTTCACCAGGGTATATTATTTCCTCATCATCATCATTGTTGATTATTTCACTGATGAAATGGTGAAGCCAGGGTGTAAACTAACAGTCAGGAGTTTCGCTTGGTTGGTTACGGTGGAAAATCAAGAGCTCTGTGTTTCCTGACACACCAAAGCTATAAAATCTGGAAAAACAGGAGATGCCCCATATAGTGTATTATGGTGGAAGTAAGTTTTACAAGAAGACAATGCTTTGCAGCTACTATCTCTGCAGTTGAAGAATGTGCATTAAAGGACATGCATGTAATTTTGCATTATAATATGATTAATTACTGATACAACTATACTTTTAATTGACATATCTGTATTAATTTAGGACATTTTTGAAATTCCATGGTCAACGCTACTCAATATGTGTAACCAAAACAGGATTATCTGTTAGAACAAAACTTCCTTCCCAAGAAGATTTCTTTAAAAAATTCTCTGTGAATCTGGATTATATGTTCTAAAACTTAAATCAGCATTAAGATTACCCAGTTTATGAAATGCTATCAAAGGTGTGTGGAATACAGGTTCAAAATTGGCTTAACCATTGAGAATGTAAGCTTATAACTATCAATTTCGTGACATGATAAGTTAGTCACATGCTCAGGAAGTTCAAATGGGTAACCCAAGAATAACCTTTGTTATGATAGTTAATAGATGATAGCTCCATGCAAGCCATACTCACTCTGCAAGGTGCCAACTAGAGCAGAAACAATGCCGCAAATATTCCAGCACACATTGCTCTTATTATATGCTGGAATATTTGACTATTAACCTTTGTTATGACATTGACATTGATATTTGCTTCCATGGGAAGAGGCTTACAGACACTATGGGCATATATTCACCATCTTTGTCCACGTCTTTAGCCATCTGGCTAAGTTCTCTCTTTGTAGGGTTGATTCCCATTAAACTCATCAGTCTCTCCAGCTCCTGTGTCTTCACATCTCCATTCCCCTCCTCATCAAACATCTCAAAAACTCCTTTATACTCGGTGATTTGCTCTGGCGTTAACTTGTTGGCCTGGAGGAAAATAAAGGATTTTTTTCATTAATAAAGTACATTATTAAACATTACAAGATAGCATTATTCATCAAGAGACTCATCTTTATTACCACAGCAAAGCTTCTAGAATTATTTTGAGTTTCTATCATAAATACAAATGCTAATACATATTGTAGTTGAACTGTAGTTCCTATGCAAATAAAATCATGAGGTACTTACCATTTTTCTGGCAATACAGAAATGGTTCAGGAGAAGCACTGTGTAAATGACAACTGTTCCTGTAGAATGAGATGATGTCTTAGCCTCATCATTACAAGACTTCTGCTGCTCTTTCCCCAGAGTTAGGAATGCTTGCATCAAGACCTTTTATGGCATTTAGATGATGGACTTAGTAATCACCCATGAGTGCTGTTTGAATACTGATCTTAACCAACAAATGTTACAGAGAAAAGATGTTGGCAAATAACTGATTTGATAAACCTTACACATGTTGAAAATGTCACACATTATTTTCAAAGTAAGTAAGAGAAAAAGTGCTAAAGACAAGCTGACAAAATATGTAAACCATCAGATGCATTTTGTATGACCTTAACATCACATGTTCTGCTCTTGTGGGACTAGCAATTAAATTGCTTTGAGCCATTAGCAGGTGTTGTGCAACCCCCAGTGAATCCCATGAAAGCAGGCAACCAAATAAGGAGGCACTTAACTGCAAGAAGTTATTTCTAACCTTGCATAAGGAGCATTAAGGTTTCACATTTGCTATCTAAGAAAGGAGATGAACTTCCATTTGCCCAGTAATGATCTGAAGTGTATTTACTGAGTTTGAACAGGCCAGTATGAAAAACATTATACGATTATAACCAACCTCACAACTCACTGACTTTTTATTTTTCTGTAATTTTTCTGTAATTACCATTTTCCCACTTATTCTGTTATTGCACCTGAAATCGTCCATGAAAAAGGAATCTTTCTTTAAATTTCCTCTACTGAGATTTCTCCCTTTTTAAAAAAAAAATATATGTTATAGTTTTTGGAAATCTTTTTCTTGCCTGTGAAACAAGCTTGGGCTGGTTCAGGAACCATTGGTTTGGGTTTTTAAAGGCCATTGCATATGGGATATTAGGTTAGGCAATAAACCTGACTTGACTCAACTTTGTATTGGGTGGGTGTATTGCTTTTTTTTTAAAAGCAATACACCCACAAATGTTAAGATGTTTTGAAAGTATTTTGCATAAAAGAAGCTACTCTATCCATGCATCCTTCCTCAATCTCCTACTGACCTTGGACATGAAACAATGTAAATAAATAAATAAAATTCAGCATTCACTTGTGAATTTTTTGTTTTTTCCCATTTGGACTCTTCATTGGATTCTGTTGTATTCCCAATTTGCTGCTGAACAAAATAGTACAACTTAAGTAGTATTGACACATTTGGTAATATGGCTACTGTGAGACAGACTGTGACAATAAATTTCATGTAGGACTATGAAACCTACTGACACATTTTTATTAAGGCTGAAAAACTATTACACTGTCATTATAAGAAACCCACACTGAAATCTGAATAACATTTCTTGTTTTGATATTAAAATATATTAAAATATATTATATATTAAAATTTCAATTTTGAGCCTGGCTGCTCCACAGTCTTTCAGTGTGATTAGGATGCAGTGAAAAAAAACAACACATATTTATCGAGCTGTAAACTTTATTCCAATAAAATGCACAAATTCCATTGAAAAGGCAAACATTAATATTTTCTGTACATCGTTTACACAATGGCATCATTAACTGTAGATCAGACTGGACTCCACTGAAGGTTGTCTTGTGTCGCTGCTGCAGCGTGGGGTTTCCCTGCGCTGACTGCAGGGTTACCGCGCCCATCTCATCGTTCGATGGCTGGACTAGAGTGTTAGCAAGTACGGAAAGGGCAGATGTTAGGCTTGGCAAACAGGCGACATTAGGCTGTCTTGTTGAATGAGGTAATTTATAGTAACTTTAAAGATTAGCTTTCTGTGTGCCTGGGCAGTGTTTCCAGTACAAGGCTGGTGGGTGTGATTTTTTTCCCTTCCCCCCTCCCTCTTCGGTTTGGTTGACTGAGGCTCCCCAGCCGTAGCTGCGTTCGGAAGGGCTGCTCCTTGGTAAACTAGCTGGCTAGCTAGTTAGTAAGCTAGCTTTTGGCGTTCTTTGATGCGTGGAACGGAGGGACCCGCTATCTTGTATTCCAGTCAATGCCAAAACGTAAAAACAAAGCCAGTTTGAATAAGGTAAGGTAAAATGCAACGGTGATGCTGCTTTGGCGTCACTTGCATTAGCTGTTAATTACATTAGTAGTTGAATTTTGGCGGAATCGGGCTGCCCGGGGGTGGGGTAGCGATAGCTAGCTAGCTTCGTAGCGATTTAGTTAGCTGAGTGGGCTACTAATTTCATAGGCAGAGACCACATCCCAGTGTCTGGCTGTAGTACTGGACCCTGTTGCTCATTTGCAGTGGAGTACATTTCTGACTGCCTTAGCGTGCATTCACTGAACTGAGTTTACAGTTAGTTAATGCTCCTGAATTAATGTTATGGAGGAGGCGATGAAGGCTGATGTCAATGATGGCCCAAAGGAGGTGCTTCTCGGCCTAAAATGCTTGAAGCAGTGGGTAGTTAATAGCACTATAACGTAAGGTGAAGGAGAAATTTGTGTTGGTTATGTTAATGACATAAGCATCATATATAGTATTTTATTATTTTCTTGGCAAAATGCTAATTTAAATGTGTTGCTGCCAGCCGATGACACACTCCCTGGATGGAACAATAACCGTACCATAAACAAATTAAATGTAAACGATAGCGACATGAGAGCAAGCAACAGCCAGTTAACTTTAAAATTGCAGACAGTCAACATTTTGTTAGTTTTAATTTAGTTGTGACTGTTTCACATCAACACCCTTTTAACTATCACAGCCTGCCTGTTGACAACCAATCGGCCCCGGTACACAGCTTTTAACTAACGTTAACATCGGTTAATCGCTAGTTCTACGACGACAAGTGGCAAATATACATTTATTTGGTGAAAACGATGTGCATCTGTTAGTTCATTTGTTGTTAATTAAAGTCCTAACGGGCCACCACCGCCCGACCTTGCAGTTTTTACAGGCTCAAGTCCGCTACTGTATCAGAGAGCAAAATAAATATACGTTGTAATGAAATCAAGCTGGCACAGTCAAGTTTAACGAGATTGCTAGTATGTATGTAATTGGATTTGAGTTGGGCAAGCAAGCAGTGAGCTCATGGTTCAGTCACTATGTTGGATTGAGAGCTAGCTACACAGCAGTCCGTGTAATTGCGGAAGAGCAGCGGAGTCCACCTTAAAGTGGGCCCTGCATAAGATGCTACAAGCTAAAAGAATCATTGTTCGGCACAGATGTTCTAATGTTCACTACATCTAATGAGACATCAAATTCGACGTGTTAATAATAAGGCGATTAACAATACCGATTTCTTATTTGCTCTCAGTCCTGCTTGCAGGCCTACACTCTCAAGCCAGTTAGCAAGCTAACTAGCGGGCAGCAGTCTGCAAGATGGCGTTTAGCTGCATCTTCTCAGATTTCCATCAATGCAAGTCATATTAGCATTACACTGTGCGGCGCTGAGAAAACATAGAAACTGGATGTGCCTTGTTCAAATAGTAGCAGTGTGAACCAGGCAGTTTTTATCAGATGGCATGATCAAAGTGGAAGTATGTTCGCCGGGATGTATATATTGTTTTTGTAGACCGGCCCACGAAAATAATTAGAGTAACAAACTGACAGAAGCTGCTACTCAGCAGCTATTCAAATACATGCAAACTACCCTGGTGTAGGCAAATCACGGAACTGCATATAGTGACTAAGTCAACTATCAATACACCTCATACAGTGCTGTGGTAACTTGTGCAAATACTGAAACTTTGTAGAATTCTATTCCATATAATAGCTTAATTGGTGTTTATTCCATTACCATTAAATGTGCCAATTGTCTGTATATTTGTAAATGAAATTTTCCTTTGAAAATATAATGTCCTAGTTTGTTCAAGCAACACGGGCACCAGTGGTGTAGTATTTAGTTGCAGTGGACAACTAGATAAGGGAATCTGTATTAATGTGTAAAAATCCAGGCACTTGCTTTAAGCATGTTGTGTGCAAAAGCTTTAAGCCTAAAGTTATCCTTTTATGATAGAGAAAACATATTTGTAATGTCTGGTCTGGATTCACCAGCTGTTTATATGTTAGTGAACATGGAAAGGATTAAAGACTCAGAGGATTTTAGCTTTTAGGATTATGGAATAGCTCAGTGATAGTGCTGGTTATGGACTTTCCTATGATCCATCTTTAGACCTGTGAAGCATAACATCATCATACATCTACACAGATGAGTTATATTTTTTCTTACTAAAGGGATGCCTTTTTTTTTTTCCCTCCATTTTAATTGGAAATGCTGGAGACACCTTTGACTTCAGTGGATAGCGAGCACATACTGCCCTTAAGAGAAATGAGAGCAGCTAGTGAGCTGCAACTGCAGACTGCTACAGCTCATTGTTTATCATGCAGTCAGCTGACCCTGATCAGGCGCTTGGAAAAGAGAAGTGATGAGACAGAGGAACTCCTAACTGAAAGCATCCAGAGAAGTCAACAACAAATAATTTCTCTGAATGTGGGAAAATTAATACTTGTGTGTAGGTTGATTTAGGCCATATGAATTTGGGTTTAGTTTTTAAGGCTTAAAAACTAAAGGTAAAACAGAGAATTTTCTTATTGCAATTACTGTATTATTTGAAAAATTGTAAAGATTTTTTTCAGTTTTTAGCTAAATGCACATCAAAGCATCAGTTGCACTTTGTGTGGATGGATACATTAGTTTAGAATTTCTCAAGTTTCAACACAGCTGAATGAAATTAAATTTAATATTCTCAAGGGAAAAACAGTTTGAAAAAGTGAAGTGTACAAAATTTAATATATCCTCAACTCTATTTTCAGGTACTTTCAAGGTGAGAATGGGATTCTTCATTTGATGATACTGCACAATTATTACATTCCGTGACACGTTTATTTGAAGATTAATAAGTGTAAGAGGATAATCTGGGTTAGAAAAGGTCAGCCAATCAGAGGATGTAAAGGATGATGTAGTCAGGTAGAGGTAGGTCTTCAGTCTTGTCCTGAGATCTCCTCTGACAAGCCTACTGACTGAAATTCACCAGGTAAGGTAGTTGGGTATGCAAATATACTTGTAAATAGTTCTTTTTCAACTGCATTAAGGTTTGGTTTTGTTTAGTCACTTAGTTAATCAGGTGTGCTAATAGTTATTTTTTTTTTACATTGTAATGTTGCTTTTACCTGAGTTACACAAATACATTATCATTGCTGTTTAACAGTACGAAGGAGCATCAAGAACTGTGTGCATTGACTTTAACTAATGTAAGTGACCATGTTTTTAAAGATGTGGATCTACAGTTGTATTTTAAAATGCTTAATGTCCTGAGAAAGTTGTCTTTCGGTAATGTAGCTATTTTTCACTTGTTTCACGAAAAGAAGTACAAGTACACACTCTGTGTCCTTACTGATACTTCATCTGAGGAAAATTTAAACAGTGTGGCAGTTGGTCAAATTTTTGGGTGTGGTCCATTTTCATCTCCCAGGTTTCTGGGTAGAATTGTGCCATCGTGCCTGGTTCAAACATTCTGTAGAAAATCTCGATACACATTTTGCAAACATATATATTTGCATAATTAGAATGTTTTTCCTATTGTACCTACTGAGGATACATTTATGCAATTCATTAGCTGGATATCTGGAGTTGGGAAGGGATCAGTGATTATATTTATAGACTGCAGTGATCCAACTATTGATCCTGTTTCTAATAAGTTGGCATTTACATGGATCATATATAATATAAATATTCCATTCATAGTCCCATATAAATGCTAGAGAACACAGTACGACCCAGATCATGACTGAAGTTGACCACTCATGTTACATTGCAATATCCACTATTTCCACTATTTAACCTCAAACTCCATTTTCTATCATCTGCCTCAGTTCTTTCCGTGGCTGAAGTTATTGCAGATTTGGACAGTAGATGATGTATCATCAGAGTCTCAGAATGCTGCCAAACCTCAGTAATTAGCAATGCAACTAAATTGGAATACTCTTTAGGTCTTACTTTGCTTATTCCTACTTTGTATTGGGTAATCAGAAAATACTCTGTCATTGCAGTATCTTATTCAGAGTACTGTATTAGTGTGGTTAATAATATAATATTGCTTGCCATGTAAACACCACCATTGTCTTCTACAGGGACCATTTATTAATGTAGGAGTCTTCATTGTGATTTTTCAGTTTATACGTAGGACTTTTATTGAAATGGCTCAGTATAACAACTGAAATAAATATAAATTTGCTTTGATAAATATTACATGATGTATTTGAAAATATGTTAATTACATTTATATCTTTGGGTGAACTTTGGGAAGTGTTCCTCAAGGTGTATTAACATAAGTAGCTTATCAATCATTTGACTAAAATTCTGGGTATTGTGGATTGAGGTCAACAGGATAATGACTTCTTTTCGGATCATTGGCAAGTTGTGCCTTAACAGGATTTGTCTGGCAATCTAAATTGTGTGTCAGGATTAGATTAGTGACATTGAGGTGAGAACATAAGGTTGAGCCATCAACTGTCCATTATAGATATAGTAGGTAAATTATTGCAGACATTTGGAGTGGCGATCAGATTGATGAGTGGCTGGCTGAAAATGCTCTTCTTGTTCTGGTTGTGTCTTGGCTCAGACTCTTATCGCTTACAGTCGAAAACTGGGGTTTGATATTGAGATGATGAAAATTTGTGTGAATGATTTTAAATGTTTGTCCTTATTTCTTTTTTCAGATCAACAAGTGCCCCGGCAGCTGGAGTAACTAAATAGAAAAATCTGGGGAAAAAATGAGTGAACTGGACCAGTTACGCCAAGAGGCAGAGCAGCTCAAAAATCAAATCAGAGTGAGTGACAGTGGTGTTAATATTTTCTTATATCCCTCATCATTAATTGCCTGTAAAGAAAAACGCCACTTATTGAAAAGCCAAAACACTTGGTGGGGGGAAAACAAACTCTGCCCAAAAGATTTGACTGAATCATTTTCCTCTTTTCAGGATGCCAGGAAAGCATGTGCAGATGCCACGCTATCACAGGTAACCATGTATGCAGCGCAATGACCAGAGTCTGACCTGAAAAGGCTTTTGATCTAAAATTGACTGACACGTTTTATTCTTTCCTTCTCTTCAGATCACGGCTAATATCGACCCTGTTGGCCGAATCCAGATGCGTACAAGACGGACGCTGAGGGGTCATTTGGCCAAAATTTATGCCATGCACTGGGGAACAGATTCCAGGTAAGTTAAATGCGTACATTTATGACACACACACACAGATTTATTTACTTTATTGTATTCTGTTCTTGAGCTGTGAATAAAGTGCTAAAAGACCAAATAAAAGTATGATGACTTAAATGTAAGGCATGCTAGAGCTGACACTGAATATTGCTATTAAATGTGTTGAGGATTTGGAATGGCTTGATTCCCCCCCCCCCCCNCCCCCCCCACCATGTGTTTATTCCATAGATCAGTATTTGCTTTACTATATTAATAGATTTAGTGTGACACCTGTGATTATTTTTTCCTCTCTTTCTTGCAGGCTGTTGGTCAGCGCCTCTCAAGATGGGAAACTTATTATTTGGGACAGCTATACCACAAACAAGGTACGACATCTTTCCGGCTTGCTTAATGTGGCAATGAGACAGAATGGAGTCATTAACATTACCAATTAAGCTAATAAGTTAATGGCACATCAGGGCAAATCAAAGGGGGATGAGATGATCATTAGATATTGAAGTACTAGCTGTGGTAGCTGATTGGTGGTAGCATAATTTGTTCTCTGTGCTTACTGTAAAGTAACTGTGCTGTGTGTGTGTGTGTGTGTGGGGGNGGGGGGGGGGGGGATAGCCTGATAGTAAAAACCATTATTTTACTTTTCTTTCTCAGAGGCCATTTAGGATGAGCCATTAGTCAGGCTTATACCACACCGTGGTTTGCATCGTGCATGCCCCCCATCCTCCAGCCAGCCAAGAGTTACACAAGAATTACAGGGAGGGTAACTGTTAGCTCCTCCCACCATCCATTCTGTTAGATTGTGTTTAAAATGGCAACAGATGAGCTGGGGGAGAGGCTTGTGTGTACTCTGCCATGGGGCGGATTTGTCTGGTGCGCACTCAGTGGGATGGCAGTGAGGATGAAACGGTTTCCATGCACATTATGTGTGTAGTTGTAGTGTAACTCTGTGGAGGCAGCAGGTTGGGTGGTTTGGGGGGATGAGGGGGTTGTCCAGTCAATTTGGAGGAGCTCTTTGATGAGGCGGGAAAAAGAAAGATTAAGGTCAGAATTATATGTAGGATACTTTAATGCATATAGGGACTTACTAATAGCAACACTGCAAGTTTTGACAGTCATTAAATTAAGTTGTTAAATTATGCAGGTAGGAGCAGTAAGCAGTATTCTGTTGATTAATAACTATCATGTTTACATTGAAATAGGAAACATACAGAAACATGCATTATTATGAAGGCTGCTATGTACCTGTACATTGTTTTCTATGCTGTAATTTCATTTGACTTATTATTTTGGTGTCCGGGTCTGTCGTGCTTGTGACTGATTGATTTTGGTTTTGCACATAAGCAGTAGGTTTCAAAATAACACACATTTTGCATGATAATTGAGACTTTATAGATTTGATTAGAATGGTTCAGACAGGCACAATGCACTGAGACTGGTTTTGGATAATGTATTGTCCCAGGCTAGAATAGTACCAAGAGATATTTTTTGGTCTCAACAAAAATGTAAAAATTATTTTAGACAATACTTTTAAAAAGTTTTGTCACAGACACTAGCTAATCTTCTTAATTTTCAGTGGCAAAAACCAATTTAAGCATATTTATTGTTTGCATTGTAGTAAATGTATTTTTGTGGTGGTGTTTTTTTTTTTTTTTTTTTTNTTTTTTTTTTTTTTTTTTCTCAAACATGTTCTAGGTCCATGCCATTCCACTTCGTTCTTCCTGGGTCATGACTTGTGCATATGCACCTTCAGGAAATTATGTGGCCTGTGGCGGCTTAGACAACATCTGCTCCATTTACAACCTGAAAACACGTGAGGGGAACGTACGTGTGAGCCGTGAGCTTGCTGGACATACAGGTGATGACCCACTCTTCTTTTTCTGTTTTTGAAGAGTTATTTTCCAGTTCTCATATTAATTCATAAGCAATCTGATTGATGTAATAGCAAAGAATAAAGTTGTTGCTGCTTTTATAGTGTTCATGGTCATCTCCATTAGGCACGGCTTTGAACTACTTACGGTTTCGTGGCATCACTTAATAGTCAGACAAAAGGGAGCGGAAAGCTAAAACCAAACTGCAGAAATTAAACTCTGCCATATCCTCTGAAATGTTTGCAGCATTTTTTAATATAATTTAATGAAATAAAATATTGTAAAATAAGATTAACATGTTAACAACTACAATGAACATTTCAGGTTGAGTCTTAAAAAGAAATAAGTAGTTTGAGTCACATCTCCTCAAACATTTAAGGCAAATTTGAAATGTTCAATCACTGTCTGTATTCTTGCCATTGTAAATAGAGGGAGCATGTAAGAACAAACAGAGCACACCGCAAAATGCACAGAGAGAGGAGATTTACGTCAGGCAGCCAGCTATGAGATGAGACGGCACTGCTGAAATCAGTCGATAGCATCTATAATGCCAACAATTAAGAAGTGCTGAATTTCAGAAGCGGACTTATTTGCCGCTAATAATTCTGATGATTCATAAATGTGAAAGCAAGTTATATATTTGACTATGCATTTCCTCAAAGTGCTGTGTTGTTTCTTTGAATGCCAGGATACCTGTCCTGCTGTCGTTTTCTTGATGACAACCAGATTGTTACAAGCTCGGGAGATACCACTTGGTAAGTAAAGCAGTCGTACATCCTCCATGTTGAGTTGCATCATTAGTTTTTATCAGATCAGCATCTGTGCAAAAGCTTTGTAAAATCTACACCACTTTTACTTTTATTTATTTATTTATTTTTATTTATTTTATTTTTTTTTTTTGTGAGGAGCCGGGGTGAAAAATTGCCAAGAAATTTGTCAAGCATATATTTATAATCCTGTATTTCATTTTATAGTGCACTTTGGGACATTGAGACTGGCCAGCAGACAACCACATTTGCTGGACACACGGGCGATGTCATGAGCCTGTCATTAGCTCCTGATTCACGGTTATTCGTCTCTGGTGCTTGTGATGCTTCTGCTAAACTCTGGGATGTCAGAGAGGGAATGTGCAGACAGACATTCACTGGCCACGAGTCCGACATCAATGCCATCTGTGTGAGTAGTTTGTGCAATGCAAAGCTGTACTTCTTTTACTTGCAGCTGTCTTTCTTTCATTAATGTCCAAGTCTCACACAACTTACTGAGGTATTTATATAAACCTTGTTTTTGTTTTTTTAAATTTAATTGTAAGTGCACTTCTCTTTGTGTATTAATCTCTATTTTGTCATTTTCAGTTCTTCCCTAATGGCAACGCCTTTGCCACGGGCTCTGATGATGCCACCTGCAGGCTGTTTGATCTGCGTGCTGATCAGGAATTAATGATCTACTCTCACGATAACATCATATGTGGCATCACCTCTGTTGCATTCTCAAAGAGCGGCCGTCTCCTTCTGGCTGGATATGATGATTTCAACTGTAACGTGTGGGACACACTAAAAGCTGACCGTGCTGGTTAGTAACTCAATAATTAGACAGAAAATGGCTACACATACAGAGTGATGTTTTTTTTTGTGTGTGTGTGTGTGTGTGTGTGTGTGTGTGTTTTTAACTTATTCAATACATTTTTGCTGTAACACTTTCTAGGTGTGTTGGCTGGACATGACAACCGCGTCAGCTGCCTGGGAGTTACTGATGATGGCATGGCAGTGGCAACAGGATCGTGGGACAGTTTTCTGAAGATCTGGAATTGAAGCCTGAAGGTGCGTTTCCCTCAATTAAGTGTTTCAACCAACCGCAAGCCTTTGAGTTCTGTTTTACACACACTTGATATTTTCATGTATTTGTATGTCAAGCTTTAACTAGTAATGGTGGATGACTCTGGCCACCCCTTTGAGCTTCCAAGTAGAGTAACATTAGCATCACAAAGCCGCATGGACCACTTGCAAGCTATAGAGAGAACATGTACTGTATAAAGAAGTGATATAAATGCATCAAACAAAACACCGAAACTGAAATAGTGTTTGGAGGTGAGTTACATTTCTCATGGCACAAAAAACTATGTTGAGAATGTTTATCTATTACCTAATATGTTGCCCAATTACATTTTCTGCCATTTAGAGTGGATAAAAAAAAAATAAAAAATTCACACAGAAATGACATGATAGGCTTTAACTGCCAGCTGAAGAAATTATTCCATTTCTCTAAAATAAATAAATTTTGTTAAGGTTACTTAAAATGACTATCAAAGACACATAACTATATCCTGAAGTGAAGCAGCCTGCTAAGGAACCATTCAGTTGACTTTGATCTGTCTTTGCTCCTCAGATGTTCTTTTAACTCCAAAGTTGACTGGAAGACCATTACAACTTCAGAATGTTATATTTCACAGCATCTTCTTCAACACTGTTTTAACTGACTTGGACGCCACAAAAACGAAGGGAAATCTATGCCTTTCCTACACAAAGAAGAGCACAATTGTTTATCACCTAGTTAAGAGCGGATCTCCTGTGGTATCAAATCAAAAACTTGTGCATTCCTTCTTGGACCATTTTATGTTACTTTGAAATAAAAAAAAACAACACTATCATCCCATGCAAATATGTGTCTTGAAAGCAAATGTTGGAGTGTAATTGTACAAATTATTTAACTTTTTTTTTTTTTTTTTTTTTTTTAAGAATTCTATTCTGATGGTTTGTTATTCTTGATGGCTTTCTTTTTGTCATATTTCTTCAGTGGTTTTAGATATGTTTGAAATTACAGCTTGTCTTTCTAATCCAGCTAAATTATCTAAGAAAGATGAGAGAAAAACACGCAGAAGTAAAAGCTTGGACCATATAACACGAGCAAAATGTCCATGATGTATTTATATACTAGCTGTTTTTTTTTTTTTTTTTTTTTGTTTCATCACAGCTTTTTGCACATGAAGAAGCTTTGCCTCTCAACTAATACTATGTTAACTAACCAAGCACATGCTATAAGTTGTTATGAATGCTCATTCCAGTACAAAAGGAGTTATGAGTAAATTTATCCAGTTAACCCCCTTAATTCCTGTACTTGACTTTGGGTGGGAAGGGGTGTGGTAGCAAGGTAGGGTGCTGATAGTTGGGGCATGGCTGGATTTTATTATATGGATAGGGGACTGTGTTTAGTATCCACTTTGAGTGAAACACCTCACCTGACTAAATAGACACTTCCTTTGCTTGGGACTGCAGTTGCAACTCTGTGAATGAAATGTACAAATCAATGTCTGAAAATAATGGTCTGATGTTTTAAGTTAAGACATTTAATTTTGTCTGCCATTAATTAATTTAGATGTGCATGCTGTAGACTTGCTTTCAATGGTGCAAAATTCCTATTTTTTTGTTTTTGAAAAGGAGAGTAACCTATTGATATAGTTTGAACATAATAGAAGCCAGTTTATGGCTCAAACTCAGCATAAACGTACTAATACTGGTAATGCTATGCACCAGAGTGAGCAAGAATGGAGAAAAACGTTATGACTGCATATTTAGTGTAAATTCTGCTTACCAGTTCTAATGATGCCAATTTTGTAAGAATTATAACAATCATTGTGAGAAATCTATCTTTGACAAGTCTTTCCTCTCCTTAAATCTCCACTCAATGGAATGTCCTCACATACTGCCCATACTAAAACTTTTGTACATTTTTTTTTCTTGGTCTTAAATTAAAAATCGGAGCATCTGAATGACAGAACATTTCACTGTATACAGAAGCACTTTTGTTAAAGTTGTGACATTTTCACTTTTCTTTTTTCTGCAATGATGTACAATAAATGTGATGTATTCGTGTGTGGCCACAAGTGAAAATGCAATTCAACTGAGATGGATTCCCTTTTCTCTTTCCATTAATATGATAGAGCTCTGCACCCTTATGTACCTTTTCACTTTTTGTATTTCATTTCAGTCTGTTGGTGTTCCACGGTGAGCTGGATGCAAGATAGATACTGTACTAAATTGTACTGTTATTGATTGAACATGTAATAAAAAGCTGTTTGAGATCTGCTGTTGCTGAGTTGAATCTGAAAGCTACAGTGTGGATGTATAGTTTGTTTTTGAAATTTGAAAGTTATCTTAAGACCATACGTCACCTCTCACATTGTATTGATATACATTTAATATTTTACAATTGTGTCGAGTCTAGACTAAATAGTGTGCTATTGCACACCATGTTCCACACAGCTGCTGCACAGTAGGGGTTGTGAGGACACTACAAAATCCAAGTTTAGACGTAATCTGGTGATTGCAAATCTGCAGTTCTTATTTAGGATTATCTGGTCAGAAGATCCTGCCGTGTAATCGATGATTTGGCTTCATTTTGGCAATGGGTGTGTTATCTCTCACACTTTTAAAGCATTTTATTTAATAGAGTCAAATATGGAATTCACTTCATTATGAGTGGACTTAATTTTTAATGTTAAAAAGACAATACATTAACCTAGAACAGCTTATTTCATTAAATGAAGATGCAGACTTGATTTTCCAAGGTTTATCCAGAACACAATATTGCATTAAATTGTGATACCTAGATTGACTACTATGTTTTTTTTTTTGTTTGTTTTTTTTTTGTATACCTTAACAGTATTTTGCCGTTATTGCAATCAAGTTTTGAAATAAATTATCTAATATTGATCTTTTTAATTGATACTACAAGGTTTTCAATTATCAGATCCAGGCCATTTCTGCTCTGAAATTTAACTCTACATCTAACAGTAATTTAGTATTTGTGGTTCTGGCACCAAATAATGTCATAATTCACTTTCTGATGTCAGACTGCCTCGGTAAATTTTTAAGCCATGGTTGACACATCTATACCATTTGGTGTTTAAATCGCCCTAACTTTGTTTTGTTGCGTTGTCAGTGTTGTGTCTGTTTTAACTGTTTAAAAACCTCTATAGAATGGCCATTTAATATCCCAAAATATTTTACAAGACTGATTGTTTACTGCATTCAGCAGTCTCTAAACTTATTTTGAAGTGCTGTAATGTTTTTCATCATTACAGTATTATAATGTCCAGAGTATTGCACAGAAGTCAATCTTGTATGATGACAAACAACTAAATGCAATGCTGATGTTGACATTTTGACATTATGAACTGATGACATTCACTTAATGAATTCTGCTAATTAACCAACTTCTAACACCTAAATCGACTTTTTAGTATCAAGTTGACAAGTTGATGCAGCTGTCAGCAATTAAATAATTATTATGCATGGTTAAAGTATTCAAGTCCTAAAGGCCATCCAAAACTAATTGAGAACATCCAAGTCCAGGATTATATTTTTAACTAAAGATATCACCATATTTATTTCAGAGTTAGTTTTTCAGATTCAAAGATTTATCAAAGTATTACATTATTTGGAAAACGAGTATTCAACTAAAAAAAAAAAAAAAATNTTTCTTTTACTTTTTTTTTTTGTTTCTTACTTTTTAAAATATTTTGAAGTCATTCTAGTAGAGATTAAACAATGCTTTGCTTGCTGTCGATATAGTTTTGTTAGTAAAACATTCTCAAAATAAGGAAATGAACAATAAAACCTTTGTATTTTATTGTTGTCATGAAGAGAATTTCACCTTTTTTTTGAGAATGGCACACTTTAGGTGTTTTGCCCAGACACTATTCTATAATTTAGCCCAAACTTATTTGACACATTGGCACCATAAAATAAGTGTTTCAGGCAAACATTATAAAATACACACATGATACCAGAAGGAAGTCTTCTTTATTATTATTATTATTATAATTATTATTATTATTATTACAATAAACTGTATAATATATAACTATGTAAGATTTTGATAATAATAGAATTTGATATGGTGAGGACTTTATGCTTTTCTATTTGACACAATTTGTCTCATGGAGAAACCCTATAATCTCTTAAATATATAAATTTATTCAAGAGAACTTGCTTTAATATTTAACATCGATTGTATTAATAATAGTTCACACACACAAACAAACAGACCGCCATCTTCCCCCCTTCCAGTTACTGGTTTCCCATACTCAGTTAAAATGGGGGAGCGAGGACACTTAAACAATTCATTTAGATTAATCAGATACCATGCTAAAATTTTAAAAAATCACACATTATTAAAAACAACTTTGAAATGTTCTAATTAATCAAATAATGGATATATTCGCGATAACGGCTAAAACAACATTAACCGTGTAAAATGAGATCGTCCAAACAATGACGTACTTCCTTCTTCACTTAGATGATGCCATTTTGCTAGGCCTTACGAGTTGGCTTCCTTTTTCCCCTCGTGAATAAAATATTACTCGCATTTGGAACGGAACGGGTGATTGTTGAAGCCGCGTAACTTTATCTTTTGCGTTTCTGAAGGAGTAATTTTGCTGGTTTATTTAACAGGACAGGGACCGCAGATTCCATTCAGTTTTCGTCAGGTGTTGACATAGCTTCCTAACAAAGGATCAGCAAGGCCGGTGCACGCTCGTTAGCGCAACCAGAGTTAAGTATCGGTTATAAATGAATTGAACCTGAAACCCAATACAGTGCAGGCTTTTGGCGTCTTTTTTTTTTTTTTTAAATCTAAAAGGGATTTGCAACTACTAATTTATTAATTTAGGCCGACTCATTGAGGCTCAATAACAGCAGCTAAGGTTAACGGCAAACGTGGACAACTAGCGTGCTAACTGCTAACTAACTTTTAACACAACCGAGAGGAGTTTTGCCTTTTGGATAATGGCTGAAGTGTACATTCGCGTAGCAGAAGAGGAGAACGAGGAGCCCATGGAGATCCCATCCGAGGATGACGGCACCATCTTGCTTTCAACGGTGTCGGCTCAGTTTCCAGGCGCGTGCGGCCTGCGATTTCGCAGCCCCGTGTCTCAGTGCATGAGGGGCGTGCGGCTTGTGGAAGGGATCCTGCACGCGCCAGAAAACGGCTGGGGCAACGTGGTCTACGTAGTGAACTATCCCAAAGGTATGTACGGGAACTGTGTATTCAGTATTGTGTTTAAACAATACTATTTCACGAATAGGCGGCAAGTCGTATTTATAATTCATCATGTATAACGCATTGTATATAAATGAGATTGACGTGAGGTATTAGTTAAACCACACCCATCAAGTGTGAGGGTTAAAGGGCATTCACATTTTCGTTAAAAATAGCAATATACAGAAAATAATATAAGTAGATGTATTTAATAAGTATAAGTAAGTATGCAGTACAGTTGTTCACAATTGTTCTAAAGGCATGTTTTTAGTTTTTAAGATAAAAGTTTATTTTCAGAAATTATATTTGAGTTTGGAATTTAGTTAGTGGTTGGTTAATGTGATTCTGTTATAAAACTATCCAAATTATTTCATTTAAGAAATATTACAGTATTTGAAAATAAGATTTACATTTTTGGGGGGCAACATTGTTGGCCAGGTAGCTCTTGGAAGAGATTTTTATCTCAATGAGATCTACCTGGTAAAATAAAGGTTAAATTAAAAAAAATCAGTGCGAACTACACTGTAATTAGCATTGATATAGTGTGAATGTTACACTCCTTCACAACTGTCAATTAGAGCATGTTCAGTAAACCTATATTAGACACTATAAATACTAAGATACGTCTGTAACTAGTTTCCATAATATTTCTAGAGAAAGTGATGATTGTGCAGTTATTTCACTATTATATTTCACAGCTATCTCTCAAAACAGATTAGAGGAAAATCGACAAAAAATGTTGTTTTATTGAGTTTTTCCTCCTTTACATTGCATTATATCAGGAGCAGTGACCTGTGCAATATTATTAGACACCCTTTAATTTACTTTATCTATTGTGCAACTTTCAGACAACAAAAGAAAGATGGATGAAATCGATGCTTCCTCCGCTGTGAAAATGAAGAGGGGGGATATGAAGACTTCTGACCTGATTGTACTGGGCCTTCCTTGGAAAACAACTGAGCAGGACCTGAAAGACTATTTTAGCACATTTGGCGAAGTCATCATGGTTCAGGTACTATTATTTAAATCCACATTGCATACTTGCTTTGGGTTGCTGCGTGATGATCCTTTACTGATAGTTGTCGATCTTCTCCCCAGGTAAAACGAGATGCAAAGACTGGAAACTCCAAAGGGTTTGGCTTTGTGAGGTTCACAGAGTATGAGTGTCAAGAAAAGGTGATCTCACAGCGCCACATGATTGATGGCAGATGGTGTGACTGCAAGCTCCCTAACTCGAAGGTGAATATGGTAATGTCCATGCATTTCTCCACACATTATGTGAATGGAAACAGTCAAACTTACTTTACCATGCCAGCGTTCTCTTCTGACTTTGTGTAGCTTGAATGCTTTTTTTTTTTGATCCCTTTGTTCACAGCAAGGTCCAGACGAGCCAATGAGGAGCCGTAAGGTGTTTGTGGGCCGGTGCACAGAGGACATGACCACTGATGACCTGCGACAGTTCTTTATGCAGTATGGAGAGGTCACGGATGTCTTTATCCCTAAGCCATTCCGTGCTTTTGCCTTTGTCACATTTGCAGATGATCAGGTAAATGTGAATGTGAAAAAGGTGCTCTGTATAGTAAAATGTGTAGCGTGGCTTGTTTTAATGGCGCCTGTACCCAGCTGAAGTTATTTATGTCTTTTCCTCCCAGGTGGCCCAGTCTCTTTGTGGAGAGGATCTAATAATCAAGGGTATCAGCGTTCACATCTCAAACGCTGAGCCCAAGCATGGCAATAGGCAGTTCGATCGCACAACGCGGTTTGGGAATGGTTTTGGAGCGCAGGCATTTGGTAGCAGTCGTAGTGGGTTAGGGAGCAGCACTAATAGCAGTCTTGCTAATTTTGGTTCTTTCAGTCTGAACCCTGCTATGATGGCCGCCGCTCAGGCTGCTCTGCAGAGTAGTTGGGGGATGATGGGTATGCTGGCGAGCCAGCAGCAGACATCCACCTCAGGCAGCACCTCCAGCGGAACAAGCTCTAGTAGAGACCAGAGTCAGTCCTTCAGCACAGGTAACAGTAACTATGGCGCCAGCTCTGCTAGTCTTGGCTGGGGTACAGGGTCAAACTCTACGACCAGTGGTAGTGGGTTTAGCTCAGGTTTTGGGTCTAGTATGGAGTCAAAGTCATCTGGGTGGGGAATGTAAGTGTTTTGTATGGTAAGTATTGTGAGAAAGATGAGTCTTTTCCAAATTAATTTCTGGTCTTGATGCGTATCTCAAAACTTAACACTTTTGTGGAAGGTGTTTTGTACATTTGAAAAAAAGAAAAGGAAAAAAAAAAGCTAAAGATTTAATTTAGAAAGTGTTGAAGTGAATTGTTTACCAGGGTGTCCAACTAAAGTGCGATTTTTGATGTTTCATTTGTTTGTATTGTTTTCAACTGGATTCTCTAATGCATGTATGTGATACCATTTTGAAAACGCATGAATTTGTGGCTCACCATTATCCAGCTTTGTCATCTACTTAAGATGCAATCTTGCATTGGGAAGAATCTGGTTGAAACATAAATGTTTTAAGTGAAACTTTATTTGCAGTCAAGTTCTGTGGAAAAGCCTTCACTGAAATCTCTTCTGCAGTTCACCTCTCTTCCATTTCCCTGTGAGGAAGCTCCTCTTTGGCAGCATTCTTGGGGTGATATCGGTATCACTCTCCCTCTTGCCACCCGTAAATGCAATGCCATCAAAGAACGGCTTCACTCCGCATGTTCTGAGAGACGGTGGGTGTTTTCACTTTTATCCACTTTTAAATGGAAAGAACTGCGCAACTGACATTTTAAGAACTGATGAGTGCGATTGAGGATGGCTTGTGGCGAAGAGTGAAGCGATGAGTGAGCGAACGGAGAGACGCGTGAAACGGACTGGTTGTGCGGTGAAAGAGCCCAATCTGACTGCTTTTGAGTGTGTGAGTGGAAGCTGCGGATGCTACAAGCGCCTCCCCTAACATGGACATCATTGTGTAATCATATCAAGATCTCATTTTTTACCTTTGCAATGTTTTCCCTATTCTTAAGTATGTCAATCAAGTGCAGAAGTAGTATCAAAATGTAGTGGAATGTTGTGTTGAATATTTGTATTCCTTATATTCTGTGATTTGGGTGCTGTATGGTGTGTGCTTTCATGTTACTGAACTGATATGTAAGTGTGAAGTTGATGTGGGTGACACCTGCTGAAGACACTGGGGGAACGTGAGTGCTAGTGTGAGAGTGTGTCCAGTGCTTTCAGTAGCTCTTGTTTCAGAGGTGTTTAAAAACATGTATGAAGGGAGTTCTTCTAATAAAGTTCATTTGAATAGATGCTTAGTTGATAGTACTTGAGTCGATTTTTCAAATTAAAAAACAATCTAATTCGATTCACATATCTAGGGACCTTGGGCTCTGCTGGTCGAGGTCTCCGTTTGAACCCCGACTGAAGTCTGTTCTGAAGGATGAAGACGGAAGTTCCAACACTTTCAGTGTGTGGCCTTCTCAGACATGACATGGGGTAGTACCTGTCTTTTTACTGCTCTTGCTCATGTGTCAGGTGAAATGTCCTTTTTGATTTAGGGAGGCGTTTGAGGGTCATAGTCATATATTTAATGGTCTCAGCAATGTGGTATCACCTCTCTGAAGAAGGTTTCATTCTTGAAGGAGAAAAAAAATAAAAGCAGACATGCTTTGAAAATTGTGGATGGCATATTGCTGAGCCTTTAAATTGAGGGGTTTTGTTTTTCTTTCTTGTGGTAGGTGACCTTACACATTCTGTGCAGCTTAGTTGACAGTTTTAATAGACTTTATTTTCCTCAAGTGTTAACATGCCAGTTCACCTTAAAGTTAAAAAGAGACTCTATGTTCAAAAAAGATTTAATAGTTTTAACAGTCCAACACAAGAACATGAAGTACACAGAGCCCTTGTCATGTTGGTGTTTTAGTTAATGAAAGAACAGTCTCCAATGTTAATTCATCTTAAAAGTAAGATGATTTTAGCTCTAACTGGCAAGGGCTTTTGAGGAATCAGGCATCGATCTGTTTGGCCTTTTAACTTTGCCAAATACAGCCTAGTTTTTGGTAGTTAACAACTGCACAAAGGTTATACTAAAAGTGACATCTAAGATTTTATGCTGTAGTTCCTTAAATAGTTTAAAAGTAGAACCATTGCTATATAAACAGGCACTTTTGACACTTGACTCATTATGCCTTAGTCATCTTAGGTATTTACTTGAATGTTCCATGTCGTGAGACGCCACAGGCCTCGCTGTTTCTGCTCCTTATTCTCTGTTCTCTTCAGTGTCTCTGTTCTTCCTCTTCCCAGTATTCTTCTTTTTCAAATCCCTCTGCTCATGGTTAAGTTCTTCATATTTATTTTGTATGAACCTAGACTGAAATAAAAGGAATTTAAACATTAAACTTGCTGTCTGGTCTGCTGTAAAATCTGTACCTCAGTGTGGTTCCAGTATACTGCGTTTAAACTAAATGAAAATGTGTTTTGAGGCAGCATTAACTGTTGAAAATACATATGACTTTGACATAACAGCTGGTGACAAACTGAAGCTAGTAAGCATTACTGATGTATGTTTACCAGTTTGGGTAAACCAATATAAATGATGGCTCTCTGCAGTAAATCCAACCTTTGAAACACAATGTTCTGCATTTGCTAATGTTATCCAAGAGGTGTGTTGATTCAACTCTGATCATTTTTGAGGTTATAGTTTGAGGTTGTGTACTGGACTGTTGCTCTAATATTCCATGTGTGCAAAATCATGTGTTAAATGATTAAATGTTAAATTAATAATGTGTTAAAATCATTAGCATCTTTGTGATAAAGCCTATATTTCTTTTTTATATACAGTGTGTGTGTGTATATATATATATATATAATTACTTTCAGCACAAGAATGGCAATAACTCACCAGTGCGGTGCTGCGACGGGCAGCCAGCTTTACATCTTCTGTAGATATGGTGCTTCTTTTAGCATGTCTGAAATCAACACGTGCAAATTAGATGAAACTTTAGAAAACAGAGTTGTATAAAACTGGTTAGTTAAACTGGTTTCCACAGAGTCAATGGAACAAAGTTGTTTTGTCTAAATTAAAAGCCAATTCAAGGTTAAGTCACCTGTTATCAATGTATACAACGGAAGGGAAAAAGGTTCTTACCTTGCAAAGGCCTCCAAGTCTTTAGCAAATGTATCTGTAAAAAGTTAAATGTTATATATGTATAAAGTACCGCAGAGATGGCTGGAACTGCTTCTGGAGTGTGTGTATTATAAATACAACTTGAAACAATGAGTTTAGAGTTTTTACTATACAACTGTTCCACACTTCAACAGATGACCAAATTAATGCTCCTGGAAATTAAATAAAATAGAAATAATTCAGATGCACAAATCCAAAATGATCACAGCCCAAAGTCAAATTAGATGTGTTCCACAGATTAAATATATCTCCAGGCTGACTGTGTTTTATTGTATTCCCATATTGCAGAACTGTGATTTGAGCAACTCGACCCTAACCCTCTAAGTAGGTTAAGCCTGATTACAACAAAGTTCACTGTGCCAGTGAGTGAAAAAGCCATTTTTTTTTAATCAACAATACTAAGAGAATGAAGCTGCCAGGGTGAGAAAGAATGAGTACATATGTGGGCTACAATAAATCTTAAAAAGTTTCATGGCATGAGCAGTGAAAGGGTTTAAGTGGGGAAAACATTCTTACTGATTTGGTTAAAGTTTATGTCAGAAGTTTTGTAAAGTATAATCCATTCATTTAAAACTGCTTTGTTTTATCCATTCATTGCAACTGTAATGTGACCGAAAAAACACCTGGCAGCAGATGAAATGCAAAAGATAAGATATTCACTAGAAAGATATTTTGCTTATATCCAAGCCTACTTTATACTCTTACCAGCCTCACAGGCCTGTTTAACATGTTTCATTTGATGCGTGCTGCAAATTAACTTTGGCAGTAATTATACTGCCAAAGTTGGCAGTAGACTGTGAACTGAAGCTTTTACTGATGGAGTTAAAATAATGCAATCTATAACGAATCTGGAAATCCTAAAACATATTGATTATTCTTTGATAACTTCAAACCAAATATTAAAAGAAACGGAATACAAAAGAAAATCAAAGAATGTTAATAAGTCTTACGCTAATTCTAGCAACATTTTATCCGAACAAATGCAAACTTAGCAAGCAAAAAAACACTTTTTTTTATTCAAAAGTGAATTTTACCAGTATTTGCATAGTACACTTGTTTCTTCCAATGTGAAACCCTAAAAACTGAATGTGTTTTTCTTCTGATTTAACAGTTGATGTTAAGTTATGAATGTCTTTTGCTTTGTATATGAAACCCCTGCCACTGGAATCGTTATTTTTGAATAGCTGATGAGCTAGAGCTGCTGAGAACCTATGAACATAAAATTGTTCAAACAGGTACATAAAGTAATAATAACTATAGTTGATCTGATGTTTTGGAACAGAGAACCCAGATTTGCACTAAGGTTGAACTGTGGTTATCTGCTAAACTTGCTTTGTATGAAAGCTCCTGTTGAAATGTTGATACCCACCACACTGTCTGAACGTTGTCTCTGCTATTGCTGCTATGACTTGTCGGCTGAATTCTGTCTGGTGGTTTTCTCCCGTCCTCTGACACAGCAGACCCACGGTATAATGCACCGCCGCCTTTAACCTCTGACATTCACAAAGATGAAGTCATCCAGAATGTTCCACATTGTACAAACCCCGTCATACTCCAACATAGCTGTCTAAAGCTAGCTGCTTAGCATAGCATCTACTGACCCTTAAAATTATTTGTTATAATCACAGGGAAGCGTCAAACGTTAGTTCATACTATGCGAGTAATCCACAATGAATAAAATCAAAACTTTTATCACTTCTCAGTCAGATAACTTTACTATCTTCTGATACAAGAACGAAACACCACAATGTTACACACCTTCAACAAAATGCCCTCACCTGATGCGTCTCTTCTTTAGAAGACATTTTAGTCTCGGCGAAAATTCTTATTAAAACTCTACAAGAACCGCAGCGTTTCGTTCACAAAATCAAAATAAACGCCTACATGAAGTTTCGCGGTACAAATTCATCCAAACAACAACTTTTCTCGTTGCTAAATAGTATAGCGTCATCTGGTGGTTCGGAGGAGGTGCTGCAACCATTCAAACGATCCCTGTCACAGTTCTCAGACATTTTAAATCATGGGTAAATAGTATTATAGTCATAGTTATATTGGAGGTGCTAGAAACTTTGTTTGTTTGTTTTTTGTTTTTTTTAGTAATTTCTATTCGTAGTCTTGACATATATAAATAATCAGGAAAATTGTCTGGCTATGTCTGCGTTTTATTTTACCATGTTTTTTGTCATTCCCTTTCCTTTTGTGATTAAGTGATTTTTTTTACTCATCTCTTGAATTTGATTGTTTTTTTTGTTTTCTTATCAGCTTTTAAAAAATTGTTTATTTATGGCCCCCTTTGTGGTATCATTGGGTGTCCACATCTGACATTTTGAGTCTTTTGTCTGTCATGGCTACAGGCAGCAACAAACAACACACAAATAAATGATGTGCAAGTCTGAACATTTACAATGTGAAATAATTTGTGAAATATAAAAAAAAAGCAATTTTCAACTTAGATTCATAAGTTGTCATATAGTATTTCATCCATTTCTAAATTAAGTTCACTGATCGTGTCTGTTAAAACCATTTCAGATTTTAAAATATCACAGAGCCCTTTTGAAAACTTGCTTGCAGACTTGATCCTCGCATGTAAGTTCCTGAAAGAGAAAACAATGGTGTTGAGAAGACTTTTACTATTATAATTTATTTGTAGTTTGCAACAGCAAGTATTACCTTAATTTCACCTGAAACTATAAATTATGACCCCACAATCTGGAGATTTTCTACATTAACCTTATATGAAATCCTAACGAATTCAATTACTCCACAAATGAATTATCTCCAACTGACATTATGGTGTGATAAATCAGAATTGGTCACTAAAAGTAAATCCTACCAGATGAAGCTCATCTCCCTCAATCCAGTGTGTCCATCCTCTGTTCGTCTTCTCTCCTCTCTGAACACACACCAGCTTATCATTGTCCCAGTTAACCACAGTCTGAGAGAAAAATTTAGGCTAAGTCTTTACACAACAAAAGTATAAGATGCAGTTTACAATATTTTGTATTATTTTGTTTGCTAAACTGTAATTCTGCAATTTTCATTTTTACCTGGCATGATCTGTTGTCCATTCCTTTTGTCACCTCTGTGTACTCTTCTCCAATTCTGAACGAACACTCATAGTTCCTGAACGTACTGAGAGTTTTGATTATGAAACATTCTCCCTCTTGCTTAATCACTTTCTGGGGCTTCAACATTTTGGCAATCTTGCGTGTTGCAAAATCAATTCCTGCATATGAAAATGAACGGAGTATAATTACTGTAAGTGGTACTTCTGTAAATTCACAAGCTTCACTCTGCTCCAAACTTAATTCTCAGAAAATAACTATTTACATTCACATGTGACTATAAAGCCTCCAGGTCAATGACCAGTTCAATTAACTATATCTAGAAATTTCCAGTAAATCATAACTGAAAACTGACGATGTTGCTTTTAATAGATTTACTCAGCTCATATTTGAACAGAAAAGAACATTAATAAGTAATGCTTTTGAATTAAGTAAGTAGCAAGTAATTAAATAAATAATATTCAAAATAAGTAAAGCATGTACTCATAATAACAGCATCTCTTACCAAGAGCAACCATGTATCCTTCAAAGTTATCGTTGCTGATCATGTCCCATGTCCCACTGTAGTCAACAGGCATATTGGATGTTTTTATGACTCACTCCCAGGACAGACCTAGACACAGGAACATCAGCAGTGAACAGTTTCAGTCTCTTCTTATATGAGTCAATATGGGGTAGAGTTGATACAATGCCTGCTGCTGTACTTCTGGACAGATACAGTACAGTGAAGGAGCACTGGAGGGCAGAACAACACTTTTTTCATATAGTATGAGAAAACTATAGCGTTACTGTTGAGAGAACATAGACACACAGACGTCTTTCACATTCAGGTCACCTAAAATGTTTACGGGTTGTCTTTCTGCGGTTCAGTGGTAGGTATTTTTGTAGGTATAAACATGAAAATTAAAGGTAACCTCACCTGTGTGCTCATGGAGAATGGAACATCTCAGAGAAATAAAGAAAAGGATGTTTGTGTTTTAGCTAGACTATAAAAATAAGAAGACAAGACAAATGACTAGAAAATTAGTCTGGCAAAGTGTAGGGTCTTAAATGCCTCATGACAGGAAGTGATCCATCTCTCATACAAACTGCAACTTTGGAGGGGGAGATAATAATGTGCACCATTTTAGACTTTAGGGAACACTATTCTGTACAGAAAGAGAAGCACTCTCATTGAAACATGATCCTTCCTCGAGCATTAGCTCGAGGAAGGATCTTCAGGGTAACATGTCCAGTGTGGCCTTGAATGTATTTGATCCATGTTTCACTACGTGCTGGTCTTCATGGCGTATCACAGCAGCAGATGGATAGCAAGGAATAAGAGGTTAAAATTGTAAGTATTGGTGTGGTGGATGTTTTATATGGGAAATTATAATAAATGTTTTTATGATACAAAAATATCTTGATCTCATGTCAGACATTACCATTTCGGTGTGTTTTTATTTTATTATGTGAATGCTTCATTTGTAGTCAAATTGTAAATGTGGTGTTCATGGCACTCATTCTGGGCCCTCAGCTCTATGTCATTGGAAGGTAATGAAATCATAAGTGAAGGCATCAAATCATAATAATAATTTGTAGTATTTGTATAAAAAGTAGCAATGCTTTAATAACAGCATCTGCTTTCATCCAAGGCCAAAATCCTCAAGATATTGCAGGCAGCCTCTTCTGAACAACCTTTCAGCCTCCATTGCCTTATCCCTCATCGCTTCAGGTAAATCACATTATACGCTATGATTCACATATCACCTACACACTGGACTCAAATAAATGTCAGGGAACATGCAAAAAAATGTTTAGTACTGACATTATTCTAATTTATTGGGCTGGTTTCCTGGACAGAGTATAATTTAAACACAAGAGCATTCAGAGATCACATACCTCCACAAAGGCCCAACAGTCTTCTGATTTTGCTTTTTTATTAATGTAAAGCCAGACTTGTACTATCCTTACCTTGAAATCAGATGTGTAAATATATATATATCTATATATAAAGGTCATTCAAATTCATTTTGCAGCATTATTAACATTGTCTTCTGGATCTATACCCATAACTGCTGAAAATATGTCAAAACAGTTTGATTCTGCAGAATCAGCATCATCTTAGCAACACCTTGTTGGTAGCTGCATGTCCTAGCCATATTTATGAATGTACAGTGAAGCCATAAATGTGACCCGTCTGAGCATATATTTTAATCCACCCGATCTCGATCAATGACTGGATCTGGGCTAAACTGCATCTGCTGATAGTCTTTCACAGAAGAAACATGCAAAAAGCACGCAAACAAATCTTCAGATTGGTGTCTTGCTTTTCAAAGATTAGGCAAAAAAAAAAAAAAAAAAGNAAAAAAAAAAAAAAAAAAGGGAAAAAAGCCTGTCTCTAATTTTAAAGAAAAAAAATTTTTTGTATCTGCCTCAAACTCTAATCAACTCTTCTTGACCCAAATCTCACCTGCTTACAAAATTTAATCAAAATCCATCAGCTACTTTTTGGCAACAAAGAAACAAAGAAATTTGCATGAAGCAAAACCTCAGCAGAGGTAGCCAGAAGTACGCTTTAAATGACATTTATCTTAGTTATCTGAAACATATTTTACATCTGGATTGTAACTTCCTGACTGGATTCCTAAACTAAGTGAAATTAAACTTATCCACTGTCAGAGAAAAAGTTCACGCTTACAGTATATGTTTGTTTCTTTTAGCCTTTTGTTAGGCTGCAGTCTGCAGAACATGTACTCCCTTACAGGCCTGCTACTCCTCAGATTATGGTCATGAACTGTTTAAGTTTCAAGATGTACCTTTGTAGTCTAAATAAAGTATCATTAGTTCCCTGAAGAGGGCTCATTCCTCTTGTGTAACCTTGAATAGGCAATTGTGCTGCCTGATTCTTTGTCTCATTAAACACTGTGTCCTGTGAACTGTGCACCTTTTCCCTTGATCAAGATTTCTTTCATTAAATATATACTCAAATAAGACGAACATCTGACTCCACGAGTCTTTTATTCAACACCCACCCGACTATCTCTTCTTTCATGATATTCATTCAGTTAATTCAATCCTAAGATAAATATTGCTTTGAATTAATGGGGTTCAAGGCCATTTAAGTCTGTCTGTCGGATTATTTCCTGTTTAACATTCTGTTCTCTTAACAGGTTTTTCAGTGATATTCACGTTGATAGAGCCAGTTCCTCAGAGTGTTTGGGCTTCCTACCATTTGTTTGGATTACTGTCATGTATTCAGGGACTCTGCACAGCCATCCTGACGCTGACGGCAGCAGCATGTGTGAGAAAAAGACTGTAAAGTGAATGTTACTTTACTCAGCAGAAGAGAAAAACCATATTGACAAAATAATACTTGTACCTTCACAGGCAAAAACCACCCCTGAGTTGTACTATATGTCGGTTATTCTGACAGTCATGTCTACTTTCAGCACAGGTGAAGTAATGTTCTCATGTACATATCAGAGTAGCAACATCTGCACTTCAAAGGACTAACAGCTGTTTGTGCCTGTTCAGGTTTTTGCATGGTGAGAGGAGGCCTGTGGTTGGCTCACCGGCTGCCTTTGCTGGACCCGAGCAGGAACAATGTGAGCTAAAACAGCCCAGCTGTCCCACACTGACACTCAATCCTCCATGTATTAATGTTTTATGTGGTTTCCATGCCGCCACTAGCTAGTAACTTTAAACCAGGAGATCAGAAAAGGGAAAGCGACTTCAACATTCTCAGCATTTTATTGCTCACTTTAGGAAGGTGTCACAAAGCAAAGGTGATTGATGGATACCAACAGTTCCCATTTGTTTCACTTAAACAGACAAATGTATATTGGAATACGTTGTTTCAGTGGAATTATACAAATACAAGTACAGATTTGAAATCAGTATTGAAAGTGGTGGTCAGTTACTTTGTAAATATAAAGCTATACTGATTTGTTCACAGGGAGGAAAGTGCTTAAATTGACTAACCTAAGGTGTCAAAATCACAACATTAAACCACATACACTGCTTTTTACCATCTAAATAAACAGATTTCAGAATGTCTGTGTATTTGTCTTTATATATATATATAGACACACACACAGGCTACCTGAAAGGATGATTTTTTTTTTTTTTTATCATACATTCGTTTCTACAAACCTAAGAAGTCAAAATTCTAAGCCACTGCAAAATTACAAAGGGAAAGGGAAATGAAGTTACTTTAAACAGAATTAAGTGTGATATTCCTGTTTCCTAAGACATGTTGAGATGTGATGCCAACCTGCAGCCTTGAACTGATCCATGTTCTCACAGTACATGGGAAAAATATTTTGGAAACGTACATATCATAGTCTCTTTCTAACTCATTTATAGATTATATTGTTTTATGTATCATGATGCAGGACAAATTCTTCACATTTTCAAGTTGAGACATTACAATAAATGCACTAATACAGATGAAACACATCAGTTTTCAGTCTTTTTCAAACACTTTGAATTTCCAAAGAGTTTTGCTGTTATACAAAAATATACATAAAAATAACATACAATCAAGAAATGTAGCTTACATAGTAACTTGCATAGCTGCAGATTTCACCTGAGATTTCATTGTCACCTTGTCAGTATTAGGAAATACGTGTTTGCTGGAATTTATTATAGGCACCAAAGGTTTAGTATAGCTGAATAATGTAATCTGCAGACAGGTAAATGTAACTTCATATAATGGTCTTCATTTTCAGGCAGTCATTGGACAATTTTATTTTGTAAAATCTAAACATCCCACACTTGGACTTAGATAAACCATACAAAGTCTGAAAATG
This sequence comes from Lucifuga dentata, assembly GCA_014773175.1. NCBI lineage: Eukaryota > Metazoa > Chordata > Actinopteri > Ophidiiformes > Bythitidae > Lucifuga > Lucifuga dentata. Next base: position 202,965 of record VXCM01000200.1, read on the forward strand.
CCATTCACACTCACACACAAAGAAAAAAGCTAATTGGTGCAATGAGGTGTTCACATTAAATATATATAAACAGTTTTGGATGTTTAAATCAATTAACTAAAATGACACATACCTATCATTACTGCTGACAATTTTTCAAAGCTTGAATTCATATCTTCCAGGCTGTCCCTGGGTTAAATTATTTTCAAATATGTTCAGTATGCTATAAGAAAATCAACTTGCAAAGAGTTAAGGCTCTTTAATATATAGATTCCCATGTCCTTATTTTCATTTAGGAGTGAACTTTGAAACCCTTTCCATGTTTTAATGTGCAAAAAAAAAAACAGATCCACTTCTACTTTTCTTTGCAGCAGCACTGCTGTGCACACCAAGTACATTTCCACGTACGCTATGTTCTGATTATTGGTCTGTACTCTGATTAAAGCAGTAATGTGAGGAAGATGGACAGAGTTAATACGATTCTGTGCTTCACTGAATATACATGTTGCATTATTGGAGTATAAGGAGAGTCTCTAGGTCCATGCCTCCACATGGAGGTGGCTTACTCAGATTATAATGTTTACATGCCTGAGTAAATCAATTTACAACTGCATTGTCTAGTTCCTTTACTTGGGTTAGCATACTCTGATTTACATCGATTTTAAAGTAATTATGGTGTGTATATATTACATATGAAAAAAACTGATTATCGCATTAATCCCAGTATAATCAAAGTTTTAACATAATTTTAATGTAATACTGACTGAGTGAAAATAGGATGTTTTAGGCAGTAACTTGATGTAAACATTGTATAAGTACAGGACTAAGCAAAATCAAAGCTTTATGCGTTTGTTTTACTGGATGCCATCAACCTCAAATTTTGACAGTCTGACAATGTTAAACACAAAGTCCCTCCTATATTACACCTCCAATATTATATTATATGAGGGAAAATAGCAAAAGGGAAAAATAAGTCCCTTTAAAACTCGTTTGAGATAATTCTCCTATTACCAAGGACATTAGAAATAATATTTTTAAAATTTTTGGATTTGGGCTATTTTTGGTTAATGTTTTTGCTATATAAAATGCATTTAAAAGCAGGATCTATTCAAGTACTGGAAAACTCAACATCTGTCATTTAAAGTTTGGCTGCTGAAGAACAAACAGTTTTGTCTTTCAGCAATGTTTTGCTTTTAGAATGACAGTGTCTCACAAGCAACAAAGACACTTCAAAAAGTCTCTGCACATAGATGCCGTGCTACACAATGATGCTGTCAGTTTGACAAAAATACTTTGAAAAATGGTCAGTAGTAATGTGACATACAGCATGAATGATTTGTAGTTAATGAGGTAAACATGCAAAACCAATGGTCCTTTAAAGGACCATACCGTGATCGTGAATGTTTGAGCCCAATATATACAATCCACATATATGGTATGTTAATGACAACCAATTTCAAAAATAAAATCTTTTTTTTAGTTTTCCTGCTATTTTTTTTCCAAATCCCCTAATGACCTTTCAAAATCAAATGTTCAGATGATACACTCACCTTAAAATTCAATATTAATTTCACTAACACTTATACATGATTGTAGAAGGGACGGACATTTTAATTTCTCTGTAAAAGCTGTTTTCTGTTGGGACAATATTCCCTGGTGGAGACATACCGTATATTGTCTTCTGTGCAGCTCTGTGTTGGATTGATTAAAGTTACTTCAAAAAAAAAAAAAAAAAAAAAAAAAGATTTCTATAGCATACTGGAATGAATTGAAACCAATGGCAGTCTAGAAGGTAGGAAAAAAATCTAAAATTTACCACTAAAGTACTGTAGTTTGGGAAATGGCTGTAAGTAACCTAACATGTCTGTGGATTATATTTATGGGGCTCAATGTGAGATTGCCAGTATGGTCCTTTAAATGCTGGCTTTTACATTCTTTGTCAGGACCCAACTGTCCAATCACAGCAGCTCAAAGGACATTTGTCTTACTGAAACACTTAAAAGTTAGGAAGGTCATTTCTATCCTAAAAGTGCATCATAGTCTATATACCAAACAAGTCTGCCACCAGCAGGCCGCACCCCGGTGACAGGCCATTTGTCTGGGTTGTCTTTCACTCGGCTCATCTGGGTGACCAGCTCATGCTTGCCTTTGCCCATCACCAAAACAGCAACCTTGTGGGCTCTGTTAATGGCGCTGAGAGTGAGGCTCATACGCTGGTGAGGCTTGATGGGGCTCTCAGTGAGGGCCACCAGACTCTCGCCAAGGCTTTCCACTTTAGTACCAGGAAACAGAGAGGCTGTGTGACCATCGTAGCCCACTCCCAAGAGAACAAAGTGGAAACTGGAGCCGTTAACCAACTTGCTGACCTCTTTCTGATACAGCAGCGCTCCTCCGTCCTCCTCAACACATAAGCGCTGGTTGAGCTGCACTGGCATGGGGTGGATGTTGTAATAAGGTATCTTCACATGCTGCAGTAGATGATCATGCAGGTTGTGGAAGTTAGACTCCATCTCAGTTGGGGGCACGCAGCGCTCATCCACCAACCACACGTGAGTGTCCCTCCAGGGGAAGGAGAAGTGGTGCAGGACCAACCTGTGGAACAGAGCAAGGGGCGTGGAGCCACCAGAGAAGGCGAGGTGGAAGACACCGCTCTCACTCACCGCTGCCTCTGCTGCTTCTTGTATGTCTGCTGCCAGCCTCTCAACCAGTTCCTCAGCCCAGGCGGCCACCATGTCAGCACTACGATATTTGCCTTGCATCACTTGGAAACTGTTTGTAGACGGGCCACCCATTTGATCAGGGCTGATCATGACCACCGCCTCATTACTGTAGCTAATGTCTTTCCCTTTAACCCGGAGGTCCAACAGGTTCCCATTGTCTGCACCACCAGGGTAGATGCGGGGAAACGTGCTGTCCAGGTAATCAAGCAGTGGTGTCCATAAACCCCAAGAAGCCAAGAGGTTTTCAGTACTGACAAAACTATTCTTATGCCCAGCAAAGATGTGAGCAATAAGTTCTGCATAAGCTTCCCTCTGCTCTGCTGGAGTTTGCACGTAATAGTCTGAAATAGGCAAACCGAGAATATTGACATCCTTATGCTCTGTAACTTCCTTCCACTCTGTGTCCATTAGAACTGGCTTGAATAGATTTTTACTTACAAGGATTGCTGGATACTTAAGGCTGCCATGTCCAAAGTAGAAAATGATCTGCTTGGGCTTACAGTGAACACTGTTATGGTTCTGAACACAAAATATGTCATTCTTGAAAAGAATACGTGCATACCCCACCCGTTCATCTAACATTTTCCCTGACATCAAAAGAATTGGAACACCATCATACTGAGCTGTATCAATGTGTGCCACAACCGCTGAAACACAAACAAATCCAGATGGATAATTTATTAGTTTATCCATATTTACATGTGTTTTTCACTGTCTGACACTAAGAAACACAATAAATGATTTTCTAATAAGCTTCTACTACTCACCAGCAAACGTCGGTGTGCGACTGAGGTAATCCTGTGTCTTATTCAGCTCCTCTCGAACTTCCGTGCTGTACGTCTGATATTGACCAATCACAGCTTGATGCTTTCCTAAAGGCAGCAAGTAACTGAATATTTTCAGCTTGTTCTGGAGAACTTCCTCACTGCTGCTCAGATTCATGGGTAGCTTCATGGTCAACAGGGTCATGACCTCAGTCATGTGGTTCTGCAGCACATCTCGGATCACCCCATACTGGTCATAGAAAGGAATGCGACCTTTGACGACAAATGACAGGTGAGGACATGAGCGCACAACTTAATCTTTGAAATTCCTGTTGCCTTTTCGTAATCTCAAAAGAATAAATCCACAAGATATGGAACTGCTTTTAACACCAGGAAAACAAATTTAAGGCATATTGTGATCTTACAGTCACCAAAATCCAGAGGCATCACGTTTAGGAAAATATTGTATTAACATGATTTTACATTTGTATTTTTTTACATTTGCAAATGTTTTAATCACCTTTAACATCCAGGGTTTCTTTCAATACAATCTCCACCCTTTCGATATGATGTTTGTTCCAGATGGGATCCAGAAACTTCTTGTTTTCTATTCTGAACGGAAGTATCTGTGAAACAACCTTTAAATAACAAAAGCAGAAAGCATACCATTAAATTAAACACATCAGTTGCAGAGAAATGTTTCACATCTTGGGCAGATATAGCATCTTAATACCTGCTTCCCCAAGTAATGGTCAATTCTGTACATTTCTTCATCCTTCAATGAGTTCCCAAGTTGAGAGGCTAGTATCTGTGCACTCTTGAAGTCATGGCCAAAAGGTTTTTCCAGCACCACCCTCAGCCACACCCCATAACCTGGTCTACAGCTGCTGTTTATCTTGTCAGCAATATCCGCATATGCAAAGGATGGTACTGAGAGGTAGAAGAGCCTCCCTGCCTCCACAAGTCCCTCTTCCTGAAGTTGTTGCTCAATGTGTTTGGCCAGATCCTGGTAGTCTTCTGAGGTTTTCAGCTGTCGATACTGTGCCAGCCGCAGGAACTGGTCTTTCAGCAGAGCACAGCGCTCCTCAGACACATCCTTTGAGCAGGACACAGCCTTCAGGATCTCAAAGAAGACCAGTTTGGCCTTGTCCACAGGTGACAAACCCCCACCATAGAAGGAAAAGCTGTTTCCGCTGCTGACCTGGTTAAGATACAGCTGGAAAAAGCCCTGCCACAGGTACTTCTTCGCCAAGTCGCCTGTGCCTCCAACTATTACCACCGAAACATGGCCAGGTCTGTGTGTCTCCTCGCCAGTTCCTCCCTGAGCGCACAGCGTGACCAGGAGCAGCAAGACAGTTGCAAACATGCTCTGGTGCTAAACTGTTAATCCAAGCTCCTATAAGAACACAGCAGTGAGAGATATCACATTTAGGCACCATAAAGCAACCAAGACATAAAGTTAATGATACATGTAGGACTGAATCTCTGCATGAAAAAAAAAAATTGTGAATAAAAAGATTAATTGAAAGTATCTCTAGCTCTAAAACCAGCTTGAGTACAAAAAAAAAAAAAAANAAAAAAAAAAAAAAGAAAAAAGAAAAAAGTTGCCTTGTGGGTGCCAAACAGCAGAAAACTAAAAAATTAATCCATTAACAGTCACACTCAGTGATGTTATAAATAACCTTATGAATAAACAAGAAATAGCTACAGCTGCATTTGTCTGAAAGTGTTACAAATCCTTGTAAGACAACATACTGTATAAGAAAAAATCTAAAAAGCAATGCAAACAATCCCAACACAATGAAAGTAAATAAATACCAACACAAACTTCAGAAAAAATGTCCAAAGATCAAATTGAAAGACAATAAATTACTTAGCAAAGTCTCTGTCCCCAGCTTTTTTAAAGTTCCGTGATCCGTGATGTTTTGGTGTTGTGATTCTCATGAGTGTAAAAAGATTGCTGGTTGCGAGTACAGCAGGGTGTAGACTTTGCACTTTGCTCAGGGGCATTGAGATTCCAGTAAAAGAAAAGTTCTGCTGTCAATTCTGTGACGGGAAAGTCCAACCCAATTATTGACAATTTTGCAAGGACTTAAAATCATCTATTTAGCAATATAGGAAACTGGCAAACAGATATTTCTATACAGAAGTCTTGACATGTTCATGGAATAAGAAAGACGTTTTTCCTGTTCTTTGATAAATTATAATGGTTTGTAGGGAATGTTTATATATTCGGCACATTATCAATAATGTTTGAAGTACATAATACACAGCTAACAATACAGTGCAGCACATGTATTTTTGTCTATGACAACCCTATTAACTTAATGAATTTTCAAATTTACTCCAATTCTCTTTTTTGTTGCGTTTTTGTCATGTGTTTACATACTGTATATGGAAATTGACTTGATAAGAGGATCAATTTTTTTATTTATTATTTTTTCCCCTTTGTTTTTGGTGCAATATATGTTAAATATGAAAAATTGAAATTCTGAATATAGGAGTCTGCATATATACAGATGTATATATTTATACACTGCATCTATACCAGCTAACTAGTATATTTCTACACTTACCCTATTAGATTTTCTATATTTTCCTTTACTATATTTTAATTTACAAATACTATTACCCATTTAAGTGTTAGTTAACTTGCGTTAGCAACCATGTATCTGTGTTTTAACTGTTTTTATTATGATTTTTTTTTCTTCAAGTTGGAATTATATCATTTATTTGGTCATTTATTTGGCCTGGATACAGGCGTAGATGTTACAAAACTCAGTTATGAGAGGGACTCTTTTATTTGCTCCCTCTCTGGAGGCCAAAAAAATTACACAGTGAACAGAACATCCACAGTGTGGAGTTTGTCTTATGACTGAGTGTAACATCTGGAATCCCTGCTTTCCACAATCATGTTTACACAGTGGTAATGCAAACAACAAAGGTCACTTCTATGTCCTGTCTGAATGCTCAACTGTTGAGCTTTTCTAACCCAAATTGTTATGGATCACTGCAGTCAGATTCTTTAGATGATCATGAATACCTTTTATCACATATGTATGTCAAAGATTCACTGACTCAGAATGGCAGGGTTTTTCTCTCTCTCTCTCTCTCTCTCTGTCCTGTGACAGAGTTTGAAGCCTTTGTTAAATAGGACCACTCGAAAATCAGATAAATTATATGATTGTTTTATTTCTTAACTTTTTTTTTTTTTTTTTTTTTTTTTTTACAGTTCTATGTCTTTATTTTTTTTATGATAATAGTGCTTCTAAGTAACAATGGCTGAACAACTAAGTGGAGCAGCATGGTGGTTAGCACTGTTGACTCACAGCAAGAAGGTCCTGGGTTTGTATCTGACTGGGTCCTTTCTGTGTGGAGTTTGCTTGTTCTCGTGTCTGCGTGGGTTTACTCTGGGTGCTCCAGTTTCCTCCCAGCACCAAAGACATGCAGATTAGGTGAAACGGAAACTCTAAATTGATGGTAGGTGTGAATGAGAGTGTGAATGTGTGTGTGTGTGTGTGTGTGCGAGTGTGTGTCAGCCCTGTGACAGGCTGTGACCTGTCCAGAGTGAACCCTGCCTCTTGCCCAATGATCGCTGGGATAGGCTTCAGCCCCACGCGACCCTGAATAGGATAAGTGGCTGTGGATAATGGAATGGATGGATGAACGACTCATATGGTATTTATTTGCGCTACGTACAAGCCAGTATGGTCAGCCACAGTTTGTTTAGCCCAAGTAGATATAATGTAGATACCTGACTGACTAATCAAGTATCTGTTATCGACTTGGGAAGAGTAGATTTCACACACAGAATGTAGGTGCACAAGATCTGGCCCATTATATTCCTATTATCAAGTTCAGCAGTTTTATGACTGCTGAACTTGATAATATGACTTATCATGGAAATAATGACATCATTTAACATGAGCTCTGGACTTCCATATAATTATAAATAAATTCTCACCCAACTTGATGCACACACCACCATGTGTATTGATAAATTGCTTTTATGCGACTTGTGCTTTTTTTTTTCTCTACTGACTTCTAGGCCATTATGTTGCTAACAAAATAAATTTTGCAAATGAATCAATTAAGTTTCTTCATTCAGATACTGATTTACCGGTAATTCCTGTAAAACTCTTCTCCAGCTAAACCACATGACTTCAGGCACAGGCTATCTGCTTTCCAAAATGAGCATATAAAATCTATCCATACTCACATTTTCTGCATTCACACTGCAAATCAATTTTCCTCTACATCATATGATACAAAAATGAACAAAAATAAACTGTTTTCCTGTACATGACAAAGCCAATCAGTATTAAGAGACCAGAGACCATCACAATCTTAACAAAAAGTTAAGATTTCTTTTGGACTCTAAACTTTAAGTGTGGCTGTAAACTTTTCTTATGTCTTTTTCATTTATTTAAATTATATTATGTTTTATTTGTATTGAATTACTGTGTTATTTCTGTTTGAGTTTTTGATATCTTTGTTTCTTTCTTTCTTTGATAAAATTCGTCACACAATCTAACGGGTCAAAGTTTGGGTTTAATACTGGTTTTCCTTTTGCAGAGATCCTACAAGTGTTGTGTCAAAATGTATTTCTTCAACAAAATGCGTTTCTTCCTGACGCTGTAATCGTCTCGATTTCAAGCCAACGGGCATACAAAAATAAAAATTATAATTTGGGGAATTATTTCTCTGTCGGAAGCTTTAAAAACAGTTACAAATTCATGGCATTAAAATTTAGAATGCCTAACGCTAGCCTACCTATTCTCTTATCTCGGAGTGAACGTACATGACTCTGATGTGTAATTTTATTTATTTTTTTTTATCTTAAATCGCAACAGTCCTCAAATTATCTGGTTATATATATTCATCCTATTATTTAAACCCCCTTTGTTGTTTTTATGTGTTATTTAGTGTAAAACACACAGAGAACACCAGGTGAAGAGTGAAACATGACTTTAAACGCGATTCCACCTGCTAGCTGTCAAACTTAACTTCCGCCCTACACACAAACACACACACAATGCCCTAGTTCTAGTCCTCTTCTTTAATCTGCAGCTGACATTTACCAACAAATGTCTAAAATACAGAGAAATACAAGCACATGGATCAAACTCTGTATGAAAAGTTAATATGACACCAACCTGCCTCGTGTTGGGATGAAATGAGTCGCTACTCCGTCAGGGAAGGTAACGTTTCCTAGACGAGTCACGTGATCTGATTCCGCTGATCCTATTGGTGCCTGCAGCTTTCTGCTCTGCATTCTCCACAAGGTAATAAAAAGTCACACTGAAAACTTAGCAATGAAGAGAATTACATTGTGTCAGCTGTAGTTTAAGGTGGATTTTTGGAGACCAACTATTTGTTTCATTATGGAAGATTATAAATGAAAACATGTTTTGTATTTCACAAATGTGTATTATATTTCACTCTGTTTTTTTATTTTAATTGTGTCCCTTATATTATAATCTTCCATATTCCATATTTGGTGTCTGGGAGTTAAATAGAATATGTTTCTGTTTTCAGGTGTTCAACTTGAAAACTATGACAGAGGAATAGGAGGAAGACTGAAATAGAGATAGAGGGAAAGGAAAGAGAATGAAGTAAAGGAAAAAGAAAAGAAAATTAAAAGAAAGGGAAGAAGGCAATGAAAGAAGAGGAAGAGAGCAAAAAGGAGAAGCAGAGAAGTAAAGGGAAAAGGCAAAGAAAGAAATATAAGAAAGAGAAGAAGAGGGGAAGATGGGATAAAATGAAAAAGAGGGATAGATAGGATATGAAGAAAAGGAAAAAGAAAGAAAAGAAGAAGAAAAGGAAAAAGAGAAGGAAAGGGAGGAGGAAGGCAAAGAAAGATGGAAAATAGATAGAATAGGGTAAAGAAAGACAAGAAGATAAGGGAAAGTAAAATGAAAAAGGAGCAAGAAACGAAAGGAATGTAGAGGAATAAAAGAAAGGCGATTAGGAAAAAGGAAAAGGGAAGGAAAGTGAAAAAAAGAAGAGAAAAAAGGCAAGGAAAGAGAATGAAAGGAAGGAAAGGGGTTCTTGAGCTCTTTCTTTATTAAGAAGAAAAATAGTCACAGCACAGTAAGGGAAAAGCAAGCCTTCCCTCAGACAGTAAATACTGTAATATAAATTCAACCATATCCGCCTCTGTCTGTCATTCTATAAATTTAACATTAAGACAATTGTATCAAATAATACAGCAGCCATGGAGCAGCAGTTTCACCACAGAACACTAGCCTTGAGCTAAGTGGCTGTGTGTTGGGCCCCATGACCACAAGGGGCCCCAAATGAGCAAATTATGAATGTGGCGCTCTTCCAATTTTTTGACAATATAATAATTGAAATATTTTATCAATCAGTTGTATGTATTTAGTTGTATTTTTATATTTGCACTTTCCAAAAAATCAAACTGTTCTACACAGATGACCAGGTACTTTAATTTTTTAAATTTTATTTTGTTTGTGAAAAAAATATTTTGCAAACAAAATCAAACTGTTGAAAAATGTGTTCAGGGAAAACTCGGTGTGTCCTGTACTGATATGAGTTGTGTTATCAGCAAGGTTGCCACACATTATTAATATTAAAGTGACTTCCTGCTATCAGCTATCAGCTGCTGTGAGAACAGCTGCAGACTGAACTGTATTATTCAAACAAGAGCGACACCTACTGGTCTGTATGTGTTATAGCTGCTTTCTGCCACATTCATCAACCCATCATGCTATTATCAGTCAAATGCCACCAGCTCAAACATACTCATCGAAAACTAAATTAAACAGACTTAAACCACAACCTACAGCCTATCTACAGCAGCCACAACCTACCATATTTCTACTTTATAAAAATATAAATGACAACTCATAATAATGCAAACTGCTGACTTGAAGAGGATAAACATCAGCTTGTGTTTGCTCTGCATTGTTCAGCTGTCTCGTGTCATCACCCTCTGAATCCAGGCCCACCTCAAACAAAGCAGGTGCTCTTTTGGACAAATAATGATCTGATTGTTGTGGACCACACTGCCAGTTGCCTTTCCTGAGCCTCCCTTTTCCTTTGCTAAACAGTTGGTGTTACAGCACAGATTTTGACTCAGCAACTCCACCTTCCAATAAAATACACACGATGTGATTTATCCACCAAAATCAGACAGTTTACAAGCTCAGAAACATGTTATCAAAGACAACAAATCACACTTCCATTTGTTGTATTTTTCCCCCCACATTTCTCATATAACATGAGCATTTTATAGTACAACACATCATTAGGACATGGTTGACAATGAGTATATCAACAATAGTCTTACCATACGGGTACAGCAAACATGAAGTTATTACATAGTAAGATGCATTTTTAATCATTTTCTATTAACAATTTTTTTTTTTTTTTTCCCAAGGGCTCTGTTTTCCTGAGTTCTGAATATCATCTATGTTGGCCATGAATTCTAACCACAATTCAAATGATCTACTGCTTTCTGTCGTCTCAATCAAATATCAACGCATCAGTGTATATTTTAAGATAGAATATACAAAACTGGATTTCTTACCCAGAAGTACTTTTTTACTACTTCATTTACAAAAGATCTCTCTCTCTCTCTCTCTCTCTCTCTCTCTCTCTCTCACACACACACACACACACTGTGCCATGCATACCACTACCTTACAAACAGCTGTATTGCTTGTGATCAGAGCCCTCCCAAGTTGGCCAGCCACTGTGAAATGTAAATAGTAAACAGGATAGAGCATCCTGTGTGTGTGTGTGTGTGTGTGTGTGTGTGTGTGTGTGTGTGTGTGTGAGAGAGTTGAAGGGGAGGGGTTAGCGGCTAAAGAGAGAATGAGCCCATGCAGGGCCTGCTGGCCCAGCTGTCACTGCTATAACTTCAGACTTGAGAGACCACAGGACGCAAGCTGGAGGTTCTGTGTGTGTGTGTTTGAGTGATCTCCCCACACCCCCCAGACATTCTCCTCAGCCCCTGGCTTCCTTCCTTCCCTTTGTTAAGCCTGCAGGGCAGACTTCGTCAAGCTGAGCACACAAATGAATGCATATGAATGTGTGCTGTCATCTTTATTAGGCCCCTTTACTAACAGCCATTACATTTACCACGGCTCTTTACTGAATGAGATTTCACTTTCAGCCCTCTTTCCCCACTCGCCAGACGATGTGGATTATACTGACCTCACTGTCTGGGATAAACTTGAATACACAACCTGTTACTTACTTATAAAAGAACATTGTCTGCAAAGAATTTGACAGATAAAGGCACTTTTATAATTATAATTCTCAACTTGTATCTTATTTGTAATTTTATAGTAACACTTCACCCAAATGACACCCACTTACAGTTCTAGCCATGCAGATTCTTCTGTTTTATATAATATCTACTGCTGAGACGTCTGCTGCCACTTCTATATATTTTGGGGAATGGAATTTCATTTGCTTTCAGCTCGAAAGCAAGTAAAATTTACATTTTAAAAATCAGCGGCTAATGTATCTTTTGAGAAATGCATTCTGGATTACTCTGCATAATCCACAGATCTCATTGCAAACAGGTTTCAATGAGCGATTTAAAAAATAGGGAAAGCTGCTGACAGTGAGGTCTGTGGATTATCCTGAGTAAATGGGACATTGTGTTTCCAAAGGCACCTTGCTGCTGAGTTTTTCCAAATGTATTATTTGATACTTGGAACAAATAAAATTCCATTGAACTCCATCGTATTGAGATAGCACCAGAAGTGGATTTATCAAAATACAAATGTTCAAAAAAAAAAAAGAAAAAAGCTGTCTGCATGGCTTGATACAAAGATTAAGTGATAAAATGTGTTTCTGCTTTGTGAGTTGGTTAAACTGACCTTTAAAGGACAAAGTTTCAAGTTCCAAAGGGCTTTGGATGTCTTAGATGTTAATTTTTTTCTATTTTCAAAGTCAGAAAACTCTGTAAACTGTTTTTCTAGATTATTCTTCTATCCACCTGCAGGTATCAGTTTTTCCTTTTATAATCTTCACTGTCTCCTTGAAAGAGAAATTCTTCATTTTTCTGCAGCTTTTGCTCTTTGATATATGAGGTCAAGGCAAATGCATGAAGCGATGACTGATGAGGGTAAAGCCACAAACTGACTTTACCCATGAGTAATGCTCCATCTTTTTAACCACATACTCACATTTCTTCTCTTCGTAAGATCAAAACATGTCAGAGCATGTCCTTTCTTTTGTTTCTGAATGCTGCGCTGCACACCACAATTCCCACATGAGGAAACAGACACCCGTTCCGAATTCCAGTTGAGAAAGGTAGTGTTTTCAGAGGTGGCATACAAGCTTTAGAGCTTTGGAGAGAGATGACTGACAAAAAATGAAGAAGAACAATACACAGGCTTTTAAACCAAGTCCAAACAAAAGAGCACATTATGTCTTGGTGGACAATAAAGAAGTTTCCACCATCTATTTTTGGGAAGATAAAAGGATGGTTTGGGTTTTATTATTAGAGCACACTTTTGTTGGTAGTATGTGGTTTTATCTATGTTTGGTTTTTATTATTCAGTATTGGTAAATGACCTGTTGAGCAAGGTATGAGGACTCTAAATCCTTCTTTTTACTGCTGACATGCTTCAGTTTGGGCTGTAATACTACGTACATTGTTTCTTATTGTGTTGTTCAATACAAGCTTCTTGAATCAGTGTAAATGCAAGCGATGAACTAGACAAATGCATTTCTCTCAGTGTAATTATAAGTTATTATTCTTAGTTGTTATCTCCTGTTTTTGTAACCACATCTGGTTGATTTTGTGACATTTTAAATATCTTTTTTTATGTCATGAATGTTTATGAGAAAACACTCCAACACACAAAGTTATGAACCAGTTATTATTATTATTTATTTATTTATTTATTTTTTGAAAGTTGGTGGAAGGGTGGGGCATGGCCCAGTTAATAACCCATACAATTCTGATCCAGATCCAGAGGTGGATCCAAACGTTTTTAAAATCATGAGGTAGGAAGTTTTTCAATATTTCTGGCAAACTCTTTATTCTATCCCATGACTGACTATCATTTCATTCAATTTAGATGTATTTTTCAACTTCCTTTTATTGTTATAGTCATTGTCTTTTGGCCAATATATTATCAGAACGAACCAAACTTTTTTATATTCTTGTTTGGCCTTGATGGAGGAAGAGATCTAATGAGGGGCCCTTCTAGTTTTTACCGTAGTACAAATGCATCAAATTGTGACACCTGCATAACACATTGAAGCAAGACATGAACTTGAAAGTGAACCATTGAACCCCCAATTTTTTGGAAATAAAAGCAAATATGTGGATGAAAATCAGTAACAAATTAAATGACAAACTTTCACAGCCATGGTTAGTGACAGAAATATTCAAACAAATGGGATGCAAATCCATCATTTCTTAACGAGGCTTTTGGGGGCCCTGGATGTGAGATTGGTGGAAAACAGGAGGTGCATTTAATGTCGGCATTACACAAAAACTCCCCGGTGCTCTCAAAAGAAGTTTCACCTCTCTGTTTGCTGATACCACAAGAAGTGTAAGGAAAGGGGGGGGNGGGGGAGGGGAGGTTTGAATGACATGGCGTTGCTGCTGCTGCTGTTGTTCACTGACCCACAAAATGCCGCCCCAGCCCCCAGTGTGAAGTACTTTTGTGCTGTCATCCCACTCTGAAGGGACCAGAGGAGGTGTTTGGGCACCCAGAGGGCTCAACGCTCTGTGGCTGCGGTCTGCTCTCCAACAGGACGCATGCTCTGTTAGGTGAATAAAAAGAAGCCTGTATTGTAATGAAAGCATTTGCATACTTGTGTGTTAGAGCGGGTGTTAACCTTTGACACCTCTGAGAAATGGACGACAACAGAAACCACTTCTCAGAGTCTCAGCATTAACGCACTCGAACATAGCACCTTAGTGTACCTCAGTGTGTCTCCAAACTTAAAAAGAGGAGAGAGAAAGAGCTGCTTGAGTGTTTAGAAGACGTTTCCTTCAAGTGGCCGTTCACACTCAAAACAAAGTGTGTCGGATCATCTGAAAGTGAAGGATTTCTGAATCAACTCTCTGTGAGATTTAAGGGCAGGTCTCTTTTTTTCCTTTTAAAGTTCTTAAAACATTTCTCTCAAAACAGAATAGAACTGTTAATTTAGCATTAAAACAACATTTTAAAAGGCTAACATGGAAAAATACATGAAAAGAGAACGCAAAAGGACAATTTTTCTGCATAGGGAATACTGTTAAAATTTTTGATGTACCTGATTTGGGAAAAAAGTGCAACCTGAAATCCATGTGAATATTTTAAAAGCACAAATTTCATATTTGTGAAAATGTGCATGTAAATGTGTTTAGACTACTCTGACGTGTAATTGTAATGATGTCCCTTTTCTTTAAACATGGATATCCCCTTTTGCACTGGTACTCGTCCTGTTAAACTGCCATTTGTGTTCGTAAGCAATTCATGCAATTGTCATTTGAAGGTCAAAATGACATAATCCAACCCACACTTAACTTGTTAATCAATTTTTTTAACCAACATCTTTCACTCTGTCTGTTGTATGATTAATGTCCGTGTATGGTAATGTTGGATAAGACATTGTCTGCCTCTTCACTTGTTTTTTTGTGGGGGTCTTAGTCATGATGGCTGTCTATGTTTGGCCTTCAGTTTGAGGGGCTCTTCTTTCCAAGTACACGCCGCTTTACAGAGAAGACTTGACTCTGAAATTCCTCCAGATAAGAGTTGCTAGGTGATGCTATTGTCAGATCTTCTTTGTGGTCACATACTCATAGCCAAATTGTAAGGTTCTTTATTAGGACTGTCTCATTAGTAGTCATATATTCATACCAGACCACCTCCCCACTTGACCCCTCCTTTACCAGTCGTGGGAAAGACAAGTCCTGGATGAGACATTGTGGAAGATTCAGGCAATTACTTGGAAGACAGTCAAAAAAGATTGTCCAACTTATACACTCATTGTGAAATGCTGCAGCAGAAAGATATTTATCATTGTAAATAGTCTGCGATTTTGTTGATGGTAATGTTATGTATTTTTGCAATATTATGAGCACATTTAGACCTGACTTTAAAATTCCAGTGCATACAAAAGATCACAGATTGTGTCCAAATGTGCAATTCAGCACAAATTTAGATGTTCTTCAGCAGGATTGGAATTCAGCAAACTAATGTCTTTTGTGTTTGTTCGCATCTGTGAGATAGCTAGAGATGCAGAGACACAGGAAAGCTTAAAGTTCCAAGTTGCATTGACTTCACGCAACAGCAGATGCATACAAAGCAAACCAAGAGTGGCTTATGTGAAAACCAGATCAATTTTAAACCTTCTATTTAACGTTAAAATTCCTCATATCTCACTCCTGTATGAGATTTTGTTAAATTTCTAACAGTACATCAAAATGCAATCTCGTGTGAGTTTACTATCTCGTTTCAAATTGTAAAACATTCAATTACTAAATGTTTGAAAATCTTAATATTGTTTTTAAGTTTTAAGTAGTAGTTTTAATTAAATATATTCTTAGTTTTCTTGCAAAACATTATTTGATTTGCAACTTTTTTTAGTAGATTAAATTACGTCACAGTGCGGCATCAAATATCCTTCTCAATGAAACAGGTGGTCAGATCGATGTGGCCCCGCCTCTCATAACCATATTTGGAAACTTCCACATTCCAGAAGCCTGTGGGCGGGGCCTGATGACGCCACCTGTTTGTGAATGGACTAGAGCTAGGGAGCCGGTACAGAGGAGAGAAAGAGAACCAGCGAGCCTTCACGTTCCACCACCGCGACTCTAAAGTTGTGGAATAATGGATTTCCATCGGCTCAAACTCTTCCTTTATATATTTATTTACCGACTACTTATCAGCGTACAATCGAAGGAACGTAAGTATTTTTACTGTAGTTTTGTTTGAAAGGTGAAGTGTAGTTTGAGCTTTGCCTCATGAGTCAGGAGGTTGGAATCTGATAGCTAGTTTTGTGTGATTTATTGCTCTGTTATTTCTGTTTTAACTATGTGGCATTTTTAAAGTAATATCTCTCGTTTCTATAATTTTTATTTTACGTTTCTAATTGAAAATCTAAAGGTAATGTGCCTTTTTAAAAAAAAACTTTTTCACTGGAACGTTGTCTATATAACTAATTTATATAGTTTTTCAGTTTGAAGTCTTCCTATTTGACATTGTCAAGTTAAAATTTCTAGGAGATTTTATTTATTTTCTATTTTCTATTTATTAAAGGCATTCTAATGTAACTTTTATATCTCTTTTTAGGTGGAAGCTTTGATAAATGATTTCAAAATACGCAATTATCATGAAACTGAGTTATCACTTTTTAATTTACGTATTAAACGTCCATGTGAGTTAAGTTTTAATGATACACTAATAAGACAGTAGAAATAAGGCAGAGTAATGTACACAAAACTTGGTACAAGGTAAAAAGGTGAAAATAAAATATAAAAAATAAAATGTAAATATAAAATGCAAAAAAAAAAAAAAAAAAANAAAAAAAAAAAAAAAAAAAAATTAAAGGTTAAAAAAAAAAATACAAGTTACATCATTTGAAAGCGTCTGATTTCCTGTCTTTGTAATCTTTATGGCTGGTAGCACCTGTAAGATGCTAAGCGTATCCGACTTGTGTTTCATAGCTCATGTATTTCTCTCTTCATGGCAATTTAACATCCCACGCCTTTCTCAGACATTATTAGTTCTGTATTCTGACCTGGAGGATACGGTCAATAAAGTCCTGAATCAGACCGACATGCCTGATTAAACTGTCAAAGCAAAGCATGTGCCCCCATAAAACTGTTGCCCTCTGAGATCAAGGAAGAAAGTTTTATTGTACTTTGAAATCATGATCTTTTTTTTTTTTTTTTAAAACAAACTAAATTTTCTAATAAACAAAAATATGCAACCCATTGTTTATTCCAGAGCTATAAATTAGGTCATGATGGTTTGTGTGTGTGTGTGTGTGTGTGTGTTAGATTAAAACTGGCTTTATTTAACAGCTAAAAGTAGGTATATTGCATGACTTTCTATAAAGCTGCAGGAGTAATTTGCATGTTATGTGGTTGTTACAACTATTTGATTATATGTTTACTTTTTGTTCCCGTAGAAGTATTGCTGGATATGAGAGCTTCAGGAGGGGAGCTGGGCTGGTTGACTTCGCCATATGAGAACGGAGTGAGTATTTATACCTCAACAGGCATTTTTAGAGAAATATGAATCTAACTGTATGACAACAGCTAAGAAAAAAGCTGATCAAATTTAGTTTGTTGTGATCATTAAAATCTCATTCAGTCCACACACACAAAAAGCTTTCTGGAAGAGAAGAAATGAAATGCAGCTGGAAGAGTTTTGGCAGATCTCGGCTACAGCCTTTTCAAAACCCTTTCATAAAGAAACGATGAATGCCATGAAAATGTCAAAGGTTCAAACTCCATTCAAATTTATGAAGCAGGAGTGCATTTAACAAATACACAGCAGGTTGTTATCATTCCAACACTAAACCACAAAACCCAATGATGGTCTATTTTCCCCTCACAAGTCCTTTATAAACTGAGAGATAACAACAGGAAGATCTGGAGGTTTGGAGTAAGACAGGCAGAAGAGAAAAGGCTGGTCTGTGTGTTGAGAACCATTCCTCTATCTATAGCTCAGTGGCTTTCCATCTAAAAAAAAGCATCAGGACACGGCCACTTCCACAGCGTGGGCCACTTTTCTTCTGTGCATGTTTCAGATCTAAGAATTCTCCTTTTATCAAATAGAATTTCTGCTCGTCTTTCAAAAGTTTGCTTTACTCTCATCAAATTTTTCATACTTGTAAAGTGTATTTAAATGTGCTAGCAGATAGACAAGATTATCTGCTCTATGTGATCTTTGGTAAATATTTGAATAGTTTTTTTCCTATTGGTTTAAATAGCAAAAAGAAGATAGACGTATAGGAGTAACTGCCTGAAGTACAGTGTTTATTCTTCCAAATGACAGAGAATGTGATGTGTTTAAAGGTCATCTTTTTCGGTGACCACATATAATGTGATGACTGTGCTCTACTACATAAGGTTCTACTTTAATCTATTTCTACCACTTGTGTTGTGTCCCACTTTTTCCAAATGTATGAGAGATTTCATTTTGGAAAAAAATAATGAAACACTGAAGTACCTTTGTCTCTTTTCTAATCTCACTTGAAAAGCTTTGATTCAGTCCCTGAAACATACTATTACTGCGAACACATGAGGTGTTAAGTTTCCTAATGTTTAATGGAGGCTTTTAATCTTTCTACTCGTCATCACTTCCCTCTCTTAAAAAGTCTTAATTGCTGCCAATTTTGCTGCCATGCCTTTGCACCGTGACGCTTATTTAACTGCCATAAATGTTAGTTGGTATTCTACTGTACTATTTGTTGGATTTATGGGTCTGACACACACATGCACCCTAGTGAGTTAGTGGAAAACCACACACGTTGTGAGCACAGCACGTCTGGGCCAACAATTGTCACGTGGAAAAAGCTGCAGCTCACTTTTTCAGTTTATAGGCTTCTCACTCAGCATGAAAGCAGAGGTGTCTCATCAATAAAATGGCTTTCTGGGAAAGAACAAAGCCGCTGAAGTCTACTTAAAAATGACTTTTTATCCTTTCATTATTGGAGCTCGTTAGCAGTGACTTTGTCCCTCACCCTCCTCTCTCCTTTTTGTCTTACAGTGGGAGATAGTCCAGACCGTGGTGAATGGCACCCTTCTCTATACCTACAGCGTATGTAACATAGACTCAACCGAACAGGATAATTGGTTACGCACCACATTTATTCAGCGGCGCCCAGGGACTGCACGGGTCTCTGTGGAGCTCCGCTTTGTCGTGCGAGACTGTAACACCTTTGACGGCGCTTCCCTGGCCTGCAGAGAAACTTTCAACCTGTTCATCTCAGAGGCCGACGCCGACGTGGGAACCAATTTCCGTAAAGGCCAGTTCCGCAAAGTGGCCACCATAGCTCCTGATGAAATCACCCGGGGTCGAGTGCTGAAGGTCAACACGGAGACGAAGACCGTAGGGCCTCTGTCACGAAAGGGCTTTTACCTGGCGTTCCAGGACATGGGCGCTTGTGTGGCACTACTGTCAGTACGAGTGTATTACAAAACATGCCCGTCCACAGTGCAGAGCTTGGCGGCCTTCCCGGAGACGGTGGCTGATGCTCTGAGGGAGGTGGAGGGTTCCTGCGTGGAGAATGCTGTCAGTCAGGCCACCCCGCGCATCTACTGCACGGCTGAGGGTGAGTGGGTGGTTCCTGTGGGTCAGTGCCAGTGCCGCGGAGGCTACGAAACCACCGGCGAGTCCTGCCAGGGTAAGAAGCATGCCATGCACTCAAGTGAGAAATATTTGTCTGCGTTCTGAGTAACTTGTAAAAATGCACCATGTTAACAAGGTGTAGAAAATGAACACGCAGGAATGTAAATTGTGCTTATTTAGAAATCAAGTGTCTCATAACAGCAATTCATATCTGTCTTGAAGTAGGTCAAAGTAAAGC
Organism: Lucifuga dentata; assembly: GCA_014773175.1. Lineage (NCBI taxonomy): Eukaryota > Metazoa > Chordata > Actinopteri > Ophidiiformes > Bythitidae > Lucifuga > Lucifuga dentata. The sequence goes on from VXCM01000200.1 coordinate 222,949, forward strand.
AGAGATGAGTGTGAATTAGCAAATGTCTAAACTTGTTTGTTTTGTTTTGATGTAGAGGAAACCATGGTATTACCCCATAACACACAGATAAGGATTGTGGGAGTTTTGGTTCTGTTATGTATCATCTCCTTACTTACCTGTTGGCCAATAGCACATTCTTTCCATTGCCTGCTCGTCAGGACTCAGGAATGGGGTTGGGCTGGGATACTGTTTTATGGATACGTGGGATGGCCAGCAGTGACAACAGAAAGATGAATACAAGACTTTACTTTTAAGGCAGTAGACATTGTGGTATTTATGGGGAGGTAGCCATTAAAAACTAATATAAACGGCAAAGACGCGCTGTTTGAAAATGAGAGGGGACTTTGTTGAAAAGTGAGGATGACTTCCAGAATAAGGTTAAGAATGTAAGAACTTTGAAGCATGTCCTCCTTTCAAGCAGTAAATCAATAAAAAGATACATTGCAGTGTAGAGTAAAGTACATGTCATATTTGCTCTTACTGTTTGGTGGAAGTTGGTTCTCTGGAATGCCAGGGTGTGACATGGTGAACTATCTGGAGGAAGCGTAGGAGGAGAGAGGGTAAAGAGAGAGGAGGAAGGAAGGAAGGAAGACGGGCTGTGTGTGCTGTGGGGATTTCTGAAAGGAATTCTTTCACCCTCACGTCACCTACAGTACTGATTGACTAAGGAAGGGTCGTGTGAATATGCCAGAACGACTACCTGAGTGGCGTGTCTTCTTCTCACAAGTATTTGTTTGCGTCAGTTGCTAAGGCTACACCAACCACAAATTACAGGGATGGAGCGGACACGCCTATCAGAGGTTAGACTGAGTCAGGCTGCGGTTTATGACTCCTGCCGGATCGAGTCACCTTGACTGTTAGAGTTTGATCACTTCTTGGAATCCGTTCTTCTAAGTGAACGGATCACTCACGCCACTGATAGCTAATAACAGAGTGCTGCTGTTCAAAGAGTGAATCAGGACTGAGGTTGTGAAAATGAGTTCAGGATAAGCGCCTCAAACAGGCCTGACAGGGAGGAAGTCAAAGCAGAGGAATGTTCCAGACTAACTCTCCTTTCCATTGATGCGCTCTGAGCCGGACACCTGAAACGGAAGTTGGAGAGAAGACAGGAAATATTAATGATGGGGAAAATTGTGATTCTAAAATCTGGAGGATGACCTTATTATTAGGATACAGGAAACATATTTTGTTCTAGAATTTAAAACATAATATTTTTGGAGTTTCCATGGCCATTTTATTACCAACTCTCCCATGTAAGAAATCCTCACGTCCTCACTCAAATTCTGACATTCACCATAGAAAGTCATAACCCTAAGCCGGCATATGGATTTCACTGAAGTGCCCAACTGTTGTGGGAAAAGGAAGCTGAGCAAGATGAGGAGGAATGCTGACTGACATAAATAAGCAGGTTGTGCTCGGTAGGAGTGAGGGTGGGGAGCAAGTCGACAGTTGGTGCATGAGGGTGGTTAGTTTCGTGGCTGCTTAGTTAGGTGTGGAGTGTAATTTAGTCAAGAGGATTAGAAGACCAACAGGACAGCTGTTAGCCAATGACATGCCCTGCTTTGCCTCTCTTTGCTCTTTCATCCGGTTGTTAACACACGCAACGAGCTCCCTAATCCGTGTTCCCACTCATTAGAACAATGGAGTGGCACAAAGAGCAGAAAACAGATTCAATTAACAGATGCACTGGAGCGGAACGTGGGTCCTTTTCTGTGCATTTCATCCTCAAAGGGAGCACGAGAAGTTAGATGCATGAGTTGGATCAACAAGTGAAAATAAGAATTTAGTTAGGGAAGTTTTGTCTTGGAACAAGTTCAAATAAATTTCAGAGTTTGCAGATTAAGTGTAAAGTTCTTCCTTTAATGTCACATTTTAACTTCAAAGTAAATTTCAAAGTTTTGCATCATTGAGAGAATTTATCATTTCTAAACTCAGCATGGACGATGTTTGTATTCATGAAGCGTACATCCATTGCAAACACGCCACGTTTGCAAGTTATAATGATTAATGCAACATATTTATGGCACCACTCTGTCCAAGCCCAGAGACAATAGATGAATGGGGCTGGAGTTTCTTTTGGTACGTGACAGAGGTCCTGCCGCTCCAGCTCAAGTTGAAATGGGCCGGCCCCCTTTTCTTATGCCAAAAGACCTCTTTTACACCCCCACACCCGCCAAGTGACTCCCCAGAGAGAACTTCTGTTGGTACTCCAGACCTTTCCCCATCCCCCTCTGTCCATCTATTCATTCTTATCCCTCCTACTCAAATCCAAACCTGCACCCTTTCTTCTACTGCAGCAACAGGGTGCAAAGGTTCTTCTGCCATAGTGATGAAGTAACGCAACTGCGTCTTCGACCACGGGTCAGCTCGGCCTCTTGTCTTGACCACCCAGCACAGAGACAGATGAAAGGCCTCCTCCTATGGAGACAACATGAGAGGGGAGAGAGGCTCTTTCTCTAAGATTGGTTCTTTTAATGTTTTTTTTTACAACGTCCAGCGCCTTTCTCAAATCAGACCCCTGTCTGATTTGTCTCCATAAACACAGTCAAAACCGGATTCCTCTGCAGGTTTTCCTCTTCCTGAGTTTTCTGCCCTTTAACTATTTAACCTCGCATGTTGTAATTTGCCACTTGGTGGTGTTGGTTTGGGGGTAGCGGAAGGAAGAAAGGCAGGAAATGTCAGCCTCAGACTGACTTGCAGCTCTTGCGTGCTGGTTTCTGTCCAGTGTGCAGCACTCATTAACCTCCCATGCCCTGAAAGGCTGAAATGTCCATTTACAACTACTCAACACTTCATCAGTATCCAAGGTGCCATTTCCTTTTGCAAAAACACACAGACACCCTGCCAGAGTGTGTGAGCTGAGAGTTCATAAAGGGGAAAGGCTGATCACCTGATGGATTTAATGTTCTAGTGTCATCCGGTTGACACTGGCTGTGTGGCCTGAGATTAAGACTACAGGCGAAAAGACAAGTAGAGGCAGATTGTCTGGGATATCTCTTTTCATTCCTTTGAATACAAAGAGGGTGTGATAATAGGTTACACACAACACATGCTTCCTGTCATTTGAAAAGCACTGGCATTACAGAGACCATTTCATTGTTAGCATTTTGATCAGTCATCCTATCTGTGTGAGAATGTGTCATGCTGTTTCTGTGCGTCACACTTTAATGAGCACACCTTCTCTCACACACACAGCATGCAAACCAGGCTACTTCAAGCCCTCTGTGTCAAGCAAGTTGTGTCAAGTTTGTCCTGAGAACACCAAACCCTCCACGGCTGGTGCACTTGTGTGTCCATGTGAGGAGGGATTCTTCCGCTCACCATCAGACCCCCTTACATCAGCCTGCTCTGGTAAGAAGCCCACTCGTTATTAATAACAAAGCCGAGTCCAAATCAACTTTCGGAGATGCTCTTCAGAGTCTCAGGCTAACCTGTGCGTGTTCTCCACTTCCTCCAAAGCACCACCCAGTCCACCTCGTGACCTGACCCCCACCACCCTGTCAGCAGAGGGCAGACTGCAGCTGTCCTGGAAACCGCCACTGGTGACGGGGGGCCGCAGTGACCTCACCTACAGTGTGGTGTGTGAGCGCTGCGACGGCACCTCTTGCATCCCCTGTGGCGAGAAAATCCGTTTTGAGCCGGATTCCGCCGACCTGCGGGACACCATGGTGATAGTTAGTGACCTGGATTCTCATCTCAACTACACTTTCACTGTGGAAGCTCACAGTGGGGTTTCCCAGTACAGCACTGAGAGGCCCATCACCACCATCGCCACGGCTCTGGACTACACAGGTTTGTTAGGTCACATTTATTAAAGCCTTTTCTTGTGTGCTTGTATAATTGGAATTGATTTAAGAGTTTGAGAAAAGTGATTTTGCATTTTTCATGCTATATAAGATAAAATAAGATGTACTTTATTGTCCCAAAGGGAAATTTGTCCTTAGTAGGTACTTCCGGAATATTAGGACGTAATTTGAGCATTTTATTATCCATTATGTAAAAACATCAAAGATTTGCTGGTTAAAGCTTCTTAAATGTGAGACTGTCACTTTTCTTTTTGATTTATATCATTGTAAAGATGTCTATTGGTTTTTAGACTGTTATTCAAACAAAATTTAGCAATTTGAATACATTCCTTAGAGTTCTGGGAATATCTGTATATAATATTTGAGATTTTATAGGCTGAAAGATTAATCAGTTAATCAGGGAAAAAAAAGGCAATTGATTAATAGATGAGAATAGTTGAACTTGGAGTTATCAATATAAAGTCTTGAAAGAGTTTTTTACACAATGAGAGACTTAGTTTGACCCATTGTATCCCAAAGACTTTTCAAATTTTTTCTTTCCAAAGTGTATGATTAGTCACTAACTGATATTTTCTTTTTCATCCTTCACTTAAATTCAGATCCCCCAAAGGTGACGCTGATTCGACTGGATGAGCGCAGCCCCACCAGTCTGTCTCTGTCCTGGGCTTTATCCCGCAGACCTCCTGCTCATGTCAGCCACCGCTATGAGCTTATGTACCGCAGAAAGGTACGTTGGCGTGTTTGGGCTCCTTTGTTTCTCTTTCACAGTTGAGAGTCTTGACAAACAAAAATACCATTAATTCATCATTCATTCAGTCTATCTTTCATCCTTCTCTTTGCAGGATGATGATAACGAGCGTGATGTAACTACATACACGGTCCTCATTTTGGAGAAAAGCTCCGTCCAGATTAATGACCTCTCCCCAGACACGGCTTATATGTTTCGGGTCCAGGCGCTGAGTCCCGAAGGAAACTCTGGCAGCTACAGCATAGAGCACGAGTTCCAGACATCCTCATTAGGTACCTAAAACTTCCACATGACGAAATAGTCTCTAGTGTCTTCGGTGTCTCTATATACAACTTTTATTTCATACGCTTTAGTTAATAAATGAATCTCTTTCTGTGATTTTCCCAGCAGAGTCTCCGATCCAGAACAACTCCACCATAGTAATGGGAGCAGTTGTGGGTGTAGCGGTTATGCTGCTTATTGTGGTCGCTTTCCTGCTGCTGCGTAAATGGTTGGTAGCAACAGTCTTCATGTCCACGTCAAATGTCTGTGTCATTAAGATAAATATTATCTACAAACATGCAAACTGTGTGATTATGTGCCATGAGCTTGAGTAGATGAAGGATATTCTGGTATGATGGCTCACAGAGGGTTTATCTGTAATAGCCAAGTGCTGCTATTGAATACAGCTTTGGTCTTTCAGCTAAGACTGACCTGTAATTACTAATAAGACAGTCTGTATGCTCTTTAGTCCTTTAGTGTTTATTGCGTTTTCCTCTCAGGAGACTGAACTCTCGTGGCAGAGGAGGACCTGAAGATCCCTACTTTTCCACAGGTTAGCAAATCATACATGCAACATGAATGCATTATGTCCATTAAACTTACAAAGCTTAAACGTTTTGTGGCCAGTCTCAGCCTAATGTTTCATCATTATCCCTGCTCAGATCAGCTGAAGCCTCTAAAGACCTATGTTGACCCACACATGTATGAGGATCCAAACATTGCCATCATGAAATTTGCCACAGAAATTCACCCCAGCGCCATTACCAAACAAAAAGTCATCGGTGTAGGTAAGAGTTAAAGAGTGTTTGTTAGAGTTTTAATCACCTACCTTCCAATTGTGCAGCTTCTGATGTTTCCTCCTGCCGTCTGTCTGCTGATCAGGAGAGTTTGGGGAAGTGTTTCGTGGGGTAATGAAGACTCCGGGGCGAGGAGAGGTGGCAGTAGCAGTCAAGACCCTGAAGCCAGGCTACTCAGAGAAGCAGAGGCAGGACTTTTTGAGCGAGGCCAGCATCATGGGTCAGTTCTCGCATCCGAATATCATCCGCCTGGAGGGAGTTGTCACCAAATGTGAGTACAGAGAGAACATCAAACAGAAAAACAGCCTGTTTACAAAAAAAAAAAAACTATAATTTCTCACAACTGCTTCCTCCCCAAGCTTCAATAAACATACAATTTTGTTTTCTTACTTTCAGTCAAACATGCTATGATTGTGACAGAATACATGGAGAACGGCGCTCTTGATACATATCTGAGGGTAGGTGCATATTTTAAGCGTGCATGGGAGGATCATATGCCTGATCTTTTGTTCTTGTTGTTTTGTTATTAGAGTAAATAATTATTTCTGTTTGCTTTTTATTCCCTTTAGGGCCGTGATAGAGAGATTCTGTCATACCAGTTAGTGGGAATGCTGCGTGGAATAGCCGCAGGTATGAAATACCTCTCAGATATGAGCTATGTTCACCGTGACTTGGCAGCCAGGAACGTTCTGGTGAACAGCAACCTGGAGTGTAAAGTGTCTGACTTTGGCCTGTCACGTGTGCTGGAGGACGATGCTGAGGGCACCTACACAACCAGTGTAAGTCCAACTGCCAGATCTCAGAGTCGTAAAGCAAAAAAAAAAAGAAAAAAAGAACAAGCCTTGGGTTATTTTCTTACTAGACTCTTAGTGGTATTTTAACTCTCAGGCTACATTGTTGGCTTTCAGCACTGTGTGCTTCTACTCTCTCTTCACCCATTAAATATGATTTGTTCATGTTTCTGTTCTGGCAGGGAGGAAAAATCCCCATTCGTTGGACAGCCCCAGAGGCCATCGCATACAGGAAATTCACATCAGCTAGCGATGTGTGGAGTTTCGGCATTGTCATGTGGGAAGTCATGGCATTTGGAGAACGACCCTACTGGGACATGAGCAATCATGAGGTATGTCTCGTGTCCAATCTGGTTTCCAAGCCCTCTGATTAACATGAAGAATTGCTTGGGCCTGAGCAGGTCAACTGCTGTATAGTACTGCTGAGAGTGTTCAGGGGAGGTGATGATTGAAAGTTGCCTGACTCCAGTGACATTCCCACCATCCTTCTCTAATTAACTGTTAATGAAAACATGTGATGTACATATGTTCAGACTGCTGCCTGTTTAAACTCTCACTGTGCACTTTGATTTAAAGCACTGCCTCCACTCTGCCCTCTCCTTTTCCTCAGGTTATGAAGGCCATCAATGAAGCCTTCAGGCTGCCCGCTCCGATGGATTGCCCATCTGCTATATACCAGCTGATGCTCCAGTGTTGGCAGCACGACCGATCCAAACGCCCACGCTTCTCCGACATTGTCAGCATTTTGGACAAACTGCTCCGAAGCCCAGAGTCTTTAAAAACCATTGCTGATTTTGATCCACAGTATGTTGGCAGTCCCACCGGTTTCCTTCTGTTCAAATATACATAATCACACGTTCAGTGTACATGCAGCACCGGTAATCAAATATACATTGTTCCTTGTAGCATGTCCATCCGCCTGCCCAGCACCAGTGGCTGTGACGGCACCACATTCAGATCGGTGCCTGAGTGGCTGGAGTCCATTAAAATGAGTCAGTACAGTGAAAGCTTCACCCGGGCTGGAATCGTGAGCATGGAGCAGGTGCTTGCCTTGAGGCATGAGTAAGTGCACACATGGCACAGATGCAGCTTGACCAAACCGCTCTGATTTATCTGGCACGGGGCCACATTTTGTGTTAACACAGAGAAAGTATTGAGGTCTCAGCTTGAACATTTGTTATCCGGCGTTTGTGAATGCAAACACACTACATTCTTCCCATTCTCCACTGCCCTACCCTCCACATGTCCACTGTGATCCTCTTATGCAAAACATAGCTCAGTCATATTGTTTCAGCTGATTTAAAACACAACATTCAACATCAAACTCCTTTTCTTTCAGAGACATCAGGAACATTGGAGTACGGTTGCCGGGTCACATGAAGAGGATAGCCTACAGCATTCTGGGCCTGAAAGATGAGACCAGTCCGCTCAGTGTGTTTTCAGTGTGATCTAAGCATTCCTACAAATCAAATTGCACTGACTGGCCATGCCATTTCACGAAGGACTGAAGTGGGGGGTGAAACTGAGCTACATAGCCTTTTTNTTTTTTTTTTTTTTTTTGACTGTGTGGCATCGAACTGACTGAAGAGAACACTCCAATCCACTCAGAAAGGACTGAGATTAAAAACACTTAAGTACTTTAAAATAACAGAGAAGAATAATTTATCATTATGTAAGAAATCTTTTTATACAATGAGCAAAAGTGAGTTGGGTAATGTAGAAAATAAGCCTTATTAATGTAAGTGCAACATGTGAGGAAATGTGAGTATGCTTTGCTGTATGACTGAACTGAAAGTCTTAAAAGCAAAAAGAAATTTAAGGTCCTTTATGATTAACGGCTACTTTTTCCAAACACTTGCTTTTTCCTGACTGTGTCTGGATCTTTGAATCTGTGTTTTTCTACACTCTTTGTGATATTGATACTTGCTTTTAAATTTGGAATTATTATTCCTCTCAGGGCAGAAAGTCACATAGTCAGATGTTTCATGTCTTTGCATCACACATCTCCTTTTTCTCATGTATTTGTTTTACTGTTTACATCATGTCTTACTACAGCTGTCTATTATTTAATATTTATTTTATTTTATATTTATGTCATTTGTTACATGAAAAATAACACTGATCTGACACGTGTGTGCATATTGGTGTAATATTTTCCTTTCTGAATAAAATCAGTGTTGCCTTGCGACTGGATCCCTTCTTCGTATTGCATAATTTGATTTTCGGTGACACGTCACCCAGCTGAGGATGATCGACCTCAGTGACTTTGCCAAGATGGAGAGGAATGTCACACCTACACACAACGGTGCTTCATCATACCACAATCACTACTGCTAAACTCCCACATGTAGAGTTTTCCCAGACAATGTACTATCATATTGCCTTTTTTTTTTTTTTTTTTTTGGCCAAACCTTCTGGAAAAGTTCTCACTGACAGCTGACATGGCCTTTGCAAAAAAGCATATTTAAATTTTTGGTCATATACACAACTTTTATCATATACACATACTGTACTTTTGTTCATTGTTCAATATAATACTCTGTGTCATTAATATGCTGACTTAATGGAGCATACCGGCAACAACAGATTTCTAAAACCATGTTTGAAGTTTAATTTTTCCAGACCCATCGCCCAATCCAAATCATAAGATGGGCCCCTTGAATTCTATGGGGAGGGGCGATGGGACATGACATCACTCCTTTTATTTTTCAAAATCTCTTAATCTTTTAAAATTAAATGTTCAGGTGATAGGCCCACATTGAAATGAAATGTTTTGCCTGCTAAACTTAAGTACAATTGTAGAAGGGACAGACATTTTAATATCCTAGTAAAAGCCGTCTTCTCCTGGGACTATATTTCCTGGCGGAGATATTACATTGTTGACCATACAGCTTCGTGTTGGACCGGTTAAATAACAAAAAAAAAACAAAACAAAAACAACTTAATAGACATATTATTTGTTTTTCCAAACTCATTATGTATCTTAAAAGCGTTTCAAGACTCTACAAGTTGATTTTTTTTTTTTAATAGCCTAATGGAATGAACTGAAACCAATGGCATTTAGTAGGTAGATAAATTCTAAAATTTACCACTCCAGGAGTATATTTTGGGAAATGGTTGTCAGTAACATAACATGTATGCAGGTTGTATAATATTGGGCTCAAACATGCACAATCGCCAGTACGGAAGGTCTCACCTAATAAATTTAGCTTATTTGTTTACATAAAGACATCTCCACACCCTTCTCACACACACTCACCAGAACTCATTTGCTCCCAGTCAGGGGTGAGGCTATGAAATTCGGGCCCCTTGGCAACAGCTCAACAACAGCTCTCACTCGTTAAATGTCTATAATCCCTGGCATGTTCCAGGGCCCCTGTCCAGTTCTGGGCCCCCTGAATCACTCAGGGTTTGCCCACACCCAGTGGCAACAAAGCTCTCAGTAGTCTATAAAAGACTCATATGAGAGAGGCAAGAGAGACACAAAGGTGCTGAGATTTAAAGAATAGAATGATTTGCTTGTTCTCATCCATATAGTAGCTACGTTAGGTTAGATAGTGACTACATAGTGACTTTCTCAGTCTGAATGGAGAAGAGTCAAGATTCAGGATCATTATCTCACAAAGAACACAAATTTACAAGTCAGCCGAGTAAGGAAATTCTGGAGAATTATGCTTAGACTTTCATTTTAAATAGCTGTGCATTGTAATACCAATGTGATTTTTATAAAGGATAAGAAATCTGTAGGTTCAACATGCTGCAAATGACTGTTTCAGGCCATCATACTGGGGAAATCCAGGCCATTGGAGACACATTCCAGTTTGCAGTTGACGTGAGTGAATTTTCTCCAGAGGATGTCATCATCACATCTTCCAACAACTTGATAGGGGTCCATGCTGAGAAGGTGAGCCATGTCAGCCTGGGTCAGAAAAATTCTGATTTGATGGAGCTGGACTACAGCAACACTAAAATCTTTATATAAACTATTTTATTTGAGTTTGTTCTTGATCTTGAAATGTTTTAAATTTGTAGCCCAATCAAGAATAATTATTTTAAAACACTCAAAGAAGAATTTTGATATTTAGAAAGGATTTATTTAGACCTCAGAGAACTTAGTTACATTGCAAAAGAGGAAATTAGTAAAACAAAACTAGGTTTTAATGCAACTTTCCCAACACATGCATCACTTTTGCTATCTGATTTATGATTTTTGCCTTATGTCTTCAGATCCTTTTTTTTTTTTTTCCACCTTTTCAGCTGGGAGAAGATGGCACAGTGGCAAACACATTCTCTCACCAATACAGGCTACCAGTGGATGTGGACCCCATGTCTGTGGCCTTTACAATTGAGAGCAGTGGGGTTCTAACTGTCAGAGCTCACAGGGTATTTTAATGCCCAGTAATTTTCCCTCTGCATGTAACTTTTCAATTAAAATTAATCAGTCTCTTTTTATCTTTTTTTTTAATGTTTTGTATTTGTCCATCAAACCACAGGGTGATACCTCGCTGTGAAATGCTGAAGTTTAGCGGCCTCTAGCGGTACGCGGGGGAAAGAGCAAACCAATGCTGACTTTTGGAAATATAATAGAAGCGTTTAAGCACGCTTAAGTTCATGAACCTAGAGATACTAGTGAAAAACTTGTGATTTTCTATTATAAGCTTGAATACAGAATTGAAACATTTAAGATCAAACTGCGGAGGGTAACACCACAAACCCATCCATAATTAACACTGAAAGAAGTATTCAATAACTTTGTTTAACAAATTAACTAAATATTTGTCTCAGGCTCATTGCAGCTGCACCTCGCTTGATTTCTAACGTACATTCATGGCTGCAGCTGATTTGTTAAATGCAGGTTTTTCATCAAAGCGACAAAATTGTAATCGACGGTTATAAGAAGCACCTGAATGCAACATAACACCAACTTAGTGATGGAGAAACCAAAGATTTTTGAAGCACTCTGAACCACTCACCTCTTTGAAGCTCTGAAAATGGCTCAATGCTTCGTTTAATTCAATCAAAAGAGCGACATCTGGTGGCCATGCATTACATTCCACGTATTGCATTTGAGTGGAAGAACTGAAGGCGAGACTTCATGACATAGTGACACAAAATATGGTATGGTTGGATTCACCGTTGTCATCTTTGATCTAGAATTCAATAAAGATTATGTTTCTGAGACCCGTGTCAATGTGCCAAAACATATACAGCAGTTCTTTAGCTGATAACAATGTTGAAAGTAGCCTATTATTGTATAACTGTAGGTTTTTAGTTGTGTGACAGTAAATATAAGGTTGTGTTGGAAATCTAATATAGTGATGCGTTCATAACTGACTTAAGTAGCGACATGAAATATAAATACAAATGTCAGCATTCGTATTTTGTATCTGTACAATGAAGCATAGTTTAACTGTTCTGTTTTATCGATTATCAAAAAGTGAAGTGGTTTTTGCTGTAAATAATATGTTGGAGGAACATGCTAGTGCAACTGGGATAGTAATTGTTTTTACAGTAAAACAGTATTTTTATTCGACTGTTCTTCTACAACTCACGCTTGCCCCGCCCCTATTCAAAGTCCACTCAGAACGTCTCTGACGCATGTTCGACGTAACGAAGCTTCGGTTGTAGTGGTCACGTGACTTTTGGATGCCGGAAGCGAGCCGGATAGATATGGAAGCATAACTCCGTGATACTTCCGCTTTAAAAGCCCGATGCAGTGTCTAGCAGTCTACTTCGAGCTTAAGATCACTAACACAAGACAGAAAATGACGCTTACAGATGGTTGTCAAGCGATGCTTTAATTTACGGAAGTTTATAGGGTTGGTTGTTAAAATGACCATTTATGATAGGTATTTCTAGCGCTTTACTGTGCTATCCTATGATATCAACACACTTCTAAAGCAGTGTCTTCTAACGCTACAAGAAACCATCGATACACTGTGTGCGTGTTTTTGTGTGTTTAGTCCAAACCTGGCTTCAGTGGTGTGATGCTAGCTTAGCTTAGTAAGCAAAAAGATGGCACATGTTCCTTCTCCAGGATCAGTCATTGTAGCTGACTGGCATCGATGTAAAGACAGCAAAGCTTTCTTCAGTAAAATCCTGCACAAGAAAAGACGCAGAGTGTTTGGTATGACAATAAAGCATGTTTTTTGATGAATCACAATGAGTTCCAACTCACGTATCATTTTGTGGTTCCATGTACTTTCCAAAAGTTAATATTTCCAAACGGATCTAGAACGTTGTTTTTAGTAGAACATGCGGTTACCAGGTTAATGCTCCCAAAGGCTTCCTGGGAAACCTCCAGGGAACATTCTTCAGAGGTTCTGTGCAGGTCTTAGAAATAAAACCAAATGGGAACTGAGCTTCAGGGAACATTTCCCAGATGTTCTGTAAGGGCTTATTAAATATAACCAAATAGGAGCATTCAGAGAACATTCCCTAGAGGTTCTGCAAAGGTGTTGTAACAAAATAGAAACCTTCAGGTCACCTGAAGTGCAGATGGAAAGTATGATGTAGGAAGATGTATTTGACACCTTTATTTAAGTACCAAGCAGTGCCTTTTACATTTTGTCTGACAGGTCTGCTGGAGTCTCCAGCGATGCTCCCTCCTGTAGCTGTGGACACAGTTCATTATAAAGTCTTCATCTCGGGCAAGAGTGGAGTAGGGAAAACTGCTCTTGCTGCACGTCTTGCAGGACTGAATATTCCTAACATGCACTATGAAACTACAGGTAGGCTCCCACTCCACAACAAGAAGTAACTGATACAAGCAATTTTTAAGATACTGCTCATATTAATTTTTTGTTGGGGATTTTCTTATGGAGCCAACTTTGTCAGTTACACCATATTAAAAGTACTGAAGTGGGTAAATAACTTCAACTGCATTACATAAGACCACTCTCTAAGTGTAAAAAGAATCAGTGACCCAGCCCCCTTATAGGAAGTTTTTAATCTATACAAAATGATCTCCCATTTAAAGGTTAATGACACTAATATTATCCAATTATCTTCTCTTCTTCAAGGCATTGAGACAACAATGGTGTACTGGCCAGTGAAGCTGAGGGAAAGTGGCAGAGTGCTTTTTTTCCGCCTGAAGCTGTGGGACTGTGGAGAGAACGCCTTACGTAGATTTGACCATTTGCTTCCAGTATGTACAAAATTCATTATTTTCAAACAACTCTGTAATTGATTTAGGAAGTTAATGGCTAAAAAAAAAAATAAAAAAATCAATGTTTCCTGTTTCTTCCAGTCCTGTAAGGAACAAGTGGATGCTGTCCTCTTCCTGTTCTCCTTCACTGACAGGACATCCTTTGATGATTTGTCAAATCAAATCACTAAATGGTCTGAGCCATCTTTGGCTAGAGTTGTGAAATTGGTTGTTGGCACCAAATATCCTTTTGTGAGCTTTTCTGTGTACATAGAGAATCGTCCAAGCAGCTACCTTGCACTTCACAGCATCCACCCTGTCATTACACATCAATACAGGAATAAGCATTTGTCCTTAACTTTTCATTCAGATTTGACCTTTTCATGCACTGTGACGTGGCAGAAAGAGACTTAAAAGAGTTTCAGGAGACATGGAGCTTACCGGTGCTACGTATGGGTGGAGAAGTCAGCGACGGGCTTGGTGATGTTGCGCCTCTCCTCAACTGCCTAGCAGAGCATCTGTGGCATCAGAACAGTGCTGCAGCCAGATCATCCAGCCTCCATTCACAGAAAGAGACGGGGACTCTAATTTAATACTGAATTAGAGGTTATAGGACCATACCACCCATTTTGCATGTTTGAGCCTAATATATTCAATTTTCATACATGTAACGTTACTGACAATCATTTCCCAAAGCATATTACTAGAACGGTGAATTTAAATTTTTCTTTCCTACCTTCCAGACTGCCATTGGTTTCAGTTCATTCTGGTACGCTATTAAAATGAACTTGTTGATACTTGAAATTTCTTGGGATAGGTAATCCATCATCGTGAACAAGACGTGTTTTCAGACTTTTTTTGAAGTTACGTAATTTTAGTGTTTAAGCGCAACAAAAAGCGGAGTGAATGTATGTCTCCATCAGGGAATATAGTCCCAAAAGAAGACCTGTGTTTATCAAAAAATTTNTGAATGTATGTCTCCATCAGGGAATATAGTCCCAAAAGAAGACCTGTGTTTATCAAAAAATTTAAATGGCCGTGACTTCATAAGACTGTGCAACTATTAGCAGGCAAAACATCGATTTTTAAGGTGGGTATATCGCTTGAATATTTGATTTTGAAAGANCTATTAGCAGGCAAAACATCGATTTTTAAGGTGGGTATATCGCTTGAATATTTGATTTTGAAAGATAAAGAGGTTTTGCAAAATATCATGAAAACTGAAATGTGGTTTTATCCCTTGGAAAATGATTGTCAATAACATAATGCATGAAAATTGAATATATTAGCCTCAAACATGCAAAATGGTTGGTATGGTCCTTTAATGTATTTTTCTTTGGAGAGAATGCATGTCTCAGCTGGTCTGGGAACACCTCAGATCCTTCAGGATGTGCTGGTGAAAACACACAGGCCGCTCTGGTTTTTCTTTATACACCACAGTGAAGCAGATTTGTTGTCAGATCAGTAAGCTCTTCTCATAATATCACAGCCTCTCTAAGACTGTTATCCTGAAAGATTTGAATTCTTTCATCTCACTGAAGTAGAGCTGGGTGTTCTGTGATCAGGGGCGTGTTTCATGAAGCATTAAGCTAGATAACTGTACTGAGTAAAACCTGGACCAGATTGCTTAACCTCAGTCCATGTTCCAGATTTTAGAGGAGCTCCATTTTTTAGTCACCATCGTCATCCAAATAATCCCCCTTTACAAAACAGGTTCAAGATCCTGTCAGGAACTTTGGTTCTATTACAATAAAGCTAAAATGATGTGTCACTACATAATTTTTTTAGTGTAATAGATTGCAAGTATGCAGTTTTGTATATGTAACAGACTGTTTAGCTGAAGGGAAAAAAAAAAAAACAAGGAAGAATGAGGTCATCTTGGTCATATCAGCACCATTGCTCACTCAAAATATTGTTACATTATGTAATAATATGGACATTTAATTTTATCAATACCCAGACCAATTTAGATCAGTAAAATGGACTTACAAGGTTTTAAATTATTTTAAGCAAAGCAATTACACACACACAAAGCTCTTCTAGTCTTCAGACTTTTAATAAGAGGTCAGAATTTTAATACAAGTTTATTCTCAATTTTTAAAACAGCATCTGTTTCATTACAATGCATTAGCAAATTGTGACCATTTATTGTTTCACGTTATCTGCCACGTGTTGTGTGATGCTTTAAGGTGCCTTTAGCAACATGAACAGGTAAAGTGCATAAAGATACATGAGTGAACACAGTTAATAAAGTTGTTCCAATTATCAAAACACATTATACATTATAACCTTAACATGTGAAAGTTAAGATAAGCCAAGTATGTACAATTAAAAAAAAAACAAAAAAACAATTGTTTCTATCAATGTTTAGTTGACAGCACCTTCATCCATGCCTCTTTATCTGACCTGTGTTCAAAAACAGAATCAGAAATCTTTGCTGCACAACTGGCTGCTAAAGGTACTGATTAGTCACCAAGGATTTACACGAGAAGTGCAGCCTTACCTTGTTTGTGGTGCGAGGATCAAGACAGTCGGATGCCCGCTTTGACTTTGAGAGAGACGCAGCAGGAAACATTCTGGAGGCAGACCCAGGACTTCAGTCTTCAGCTGCTCAACATGCACGTGTGTGGGGAATTTAGTGTGATCCAGCACTCTGAACCTCTGTGCACTGACACACACACACAAATCTTAGTTCATTGAATCCTAAGGTAGGACTGAAATTTAAAACTCAAAAACAGCTGATAGATTCAGATTTTAGTGATAGAGTAAAAATCTCAAACATTTTCTGAGTTTCTCTTATAAATGCATGCTTTGTGTTTCGTCAGTTGATCGGACTGCAGACATTAAATAGCCTAAGTTAAATCACTTTCACCACTGATAACAGCATCTGTTGTTGCTGTTGACCAAATTATTAATATGAAAGTAATGACTAGTTGCTCTTTTCCCAGTATCATTTAAGTGTTAGGGTTCATGTGGGAGTAATTTAAGTATGCGTACTTTTTCGAGGAGATGATCAAAAGGTCATTGAAGAGGTGGAGGTAGATGCTGATGAATGACATTCTAGAGTTGCAAGCACCATCCAGAGTCAGCTGTCTCATCGGACACTGATGCACCAGAAAACGTCCGCTGGCAACCAGAGGAAGTGACTGGAGGGAGAAAGAGAGGCTGTTAGAATTTACTGCCATCTGCAGGTTACATAACAAGTGACATGCTGAGATGGTGGTGTGTTGTCTTTGTGTTAGAAATGTTCAAACTTTAGTGAGAAAAGTGTTTTTGACACCTTGACTTTGCCAAAATCCAGCAACATTTCCAGACAGACCAGCTCCTCAATTTGTTTCATTTTCCGAACCCCCTTATCGCACTCAGTCACTATCTGCTCAGAGCAAAACGACATAACATCAGTGACACAGTTAAATAGATTTTCAGAGATGGCTTTTAGCTGTGTAAAAGAGGCTATTTGTGTTTATTTGCAGAGTATAAATATTTGACTTGCATGACTTTCCCCAAAAATGCATTAACCTCATGAATGGCTTCAATGGCTTTTTCCAGATTTACACGTGAAGCAGATTCTGGCTCAGTCAATTTCAGGATGCTCTGAAATACAACAGGAGCTTTAGTTGTCTTGTGAAATGACGTGATGCATATGCCAAATGTGCAGTACATACAGAACATTTTATTATTTTTACACCTGTACAATTCAGTGTGATGTAATACAAAAACCTTGCAATACATTTTGTTGACGCTGTGTCTTTTCCAATTTTTGAGGCCGAAATACTCTCTCCCTACTGTTATGTAAATGGATGAATATAACGCAATCCAATACAAGACCACCACGAAACAGCCCAAAAATGACTTCCCACTTCTGACAATATCAACAAAAAAAGATTAATTGCGGGGCTCTTGTACTGACTTGCAAAGGTGTGATAAATGAAGTGGCTGCTGTGCTTACATTTGGGTAGAAAGGCTTTAAATCTCATCAGATGCCTACCTCCAACAGGAGTTTCAGACGAGTAATTCTCTGGAAGGGAAGGGCAAGGAATGACTTGAGGCTCTGCCTTTGACATGCTGGATCACTCTCAAGCTTCTTGAGTGAAAATAAAAACTCTTTATTCTGCTGCCTAGGAGGAGGAAGAGACATGGTCAAATATGGTTTATGGAAGTTGAGGTGATCCAGACAAATCAGAGACTTACAGCAGTTGGTTGATGAGGGCTTCCTGGTACATCATGTTGGTCACATATGGCACATATAGTGTGTGAAATGCTGGACAATGCTGGAGCACAATGTCTCCCACTTGAGATATCAACACACTCTCTCCCAGTCGAACTTCCAGGTCCATAAGAAACCTCAAAAGATAACAGGACACATAGTCAGCATACAGTATATACTACTACCAGCAGTTCAAAAGCGTAATGAGGTATAAGGTGCTCTCACTTTTCACTGGCTGCCATCACATGATGAAGGTTGGAGAACATAATATGATGCTCCAGCTGAGACAGGCACTGTTTAAGGGTCTTTGATGCATAGAAATGACTTACGGCAACTTCAAGACTCCTCAGGTAAGAAGCTTCAGAGCCAATCAGCTCAAACATGGACTTCAGAGAAAAATAATCAAAGAAAACAAGAGTAAATCTAAACTTCATGTGCAGTTATCTAAAAACATAAAGTTTACAGGTAGACACAATGCATTTTTGATTTCTCTTTCATTTTTATGTTGTTTCCAATGTGAATTTCAGTTTCACTTAGCTC
This sequence comes from Lucifuga dentata, assembly GCA_014773175.1. Taxonomy (NCBI): domain Eukaryota; kingdom Metazoa; phylum Chordata; class Actinopteri; order Ophidiiformes; family Bythitidae; genus Lucifuga; species Lucifuga dentata. The sequence continues at coordinate 241,267 of VXCM01000200.1, forward strand.
TATTCAAGACTATTAGCCCATAGCAGTGTTTTAAGTCTTCCAAGATACAGTAAGTTCAACTCAAATCTCAATAAAAGCAAGTTACAACGTGTCTCTTAGGTGTCTAAATGCTAACTACGGTCATTATGTCAAGAATAAGGGATCTTAACATTTGTGTGACTATCCATGGCCTGCATTGTGTTTTTTTTTAATGAGATTATACTGAGTCAAAGCTGGTCAAAGTTTTGATTTCAAGCCTCAAATCATGTCTTTAGATAACCGACTCTCACTTCTGTGACTTAAACTAGGTTCAAGTCCGAATCTAAAATCTACAGTTCTGCTATGCCCTCATCAAATGCAACTCATGTTACAACATCTGAAGTCTAGATCTTGAAACACTAAGCTCTGCTGCACCTCCTGAAGGCGAATCTCTCTGGTAGTCAAGCTGCTGAGCAGACCAGACACCTTCACCTCATCCAGGTCTTGCCAAAGGGTGCATGGTGTCACCCTAAGAGCAGGAGGTGGAGGTGAGCACTTCGTCACCTCAGGAGAGTGTAGTTGAGGGGAAATGGTCTGGAAATTGCTCTGAGGGGTAAGAGGTGACTGCAGACCCGGGAGGAACTGAGAGGTGACCACTTCAGACACATAACTCTTATTCAGCCTTTGCAGGTCATCTTGTATGCTCTGTAGGCAGTAGTGCTGATACAGTGGGACTGCAGAGCCAAACAGACAAGACACTTTAGGAGCTCTAAACGTTACGACTCTTTACAGAATGATAAAAAGAAAAATGTTGAGCAAAACAAACTTACAAATGTGAATGTACTTTGACTGAAACGATACACTCTGGACTTCCTCTTCATATCCATCTGCTGCCCTGTTAGATAATCACATCATATTCAGTATAGGGTTATCATTTTGCCAGGGTATAAACATTAATAACCTCTCTTACCCTTCTGGACTTTTATCCTGATCAGTGAATGGAGAGAGAGGTCCATTATCTTCCTTGAGTCTGGGAACTAAGAACATTTTTCTGAAATCCCACTTGTGCATTAAGGCCACTGACCTGAGAGCTGAAGATATATCAAAGGGAGGACTAGAAAAGGACAAAGAAATCCTATTGTCACAATCACACACAAGTTTACTGAGGTTTTGCAGTTGCAGCATGTGTTTCATACCCGGAATCCTCAAGTTGGTTCACTGTTTCACTTTTTTCTTCAACATCCTCTGCACCGTTGGTTTCCAGAAGAGCATACTCTAGAGAAACTTCCCCTGTTGTCATCGCGGCTGGAATCTGTGGTGTCAAATTAGTCACTGGAACACCAGTTCCAAAGAGCAAGTTTAAATTGGTAATGCAGCTGCTCTCATCTTTGTGATCATACTGAGCCATCGTGCACAAATGTGGCTCAGGGATGGCTCTCTCACACTAACTGTTACAATTACAAACAAGTTGCAGTTACAGACGTATTTTCTTTCTTTACTGCAGCAGCCGCAGAACCACACAGATTAAAAGGTTCACTTGGACGCACTCTGACTTCACCGAGCAGCAATCACAGAAACTAGCTGCAGGTGCGGCTGTTTCTCACCAGACGTCTCTGCTCACTATCAGTGTGCCAGAAATGTTGCTGCTGTGCTTTTCATGTGCAGTGTATCATTCATATTAAGTCAGATTTAGTATGGAGGAGTGAGAGACGACAAGAGAGCTAGATTATCAAATGGTAGCCTCAACCACAATTTAGATTTATTTAGAGGAAATACCAAAATAAATAATCAAACATAGGGATACAAATACTAGTTCAACTTTATTTTCAATTTAAAATTTCATACAAGATAAAAGTAAATTATTCGATCTGCCTGAACATGTTGGTATATGACTCAGATAAAGCAATTAAAAACCTTAATGTATGACTTAACGACAAAGCATCTGACAGCTGGAAATGGGCTTATTCCAACAGATATGACAACATGGATGTATGCTTAATGCATAAGCATATATGATGATGTGACACAAAGTAAAAATATCTGAACAGAACTACTAACAGCTTTGTAATCTACATATTGCAAAGCTCTCAAAGTACAGAGGATGGTCGATACAGTACAAGATATACCCATCTGCAATACACATATCGAACTGAAAAATGCCATCTATGATATTCAAAACACACTTCTGGCTCACTTGATGATTTAGTGTGGTAACAACAGTGAATATGGGATAATTCAAGCTCGTTTTGCTTATCTGGAGAAATGCTGATGTGCAGATTAAGAATTCATGTAAACTGCAGCAGTTTCTGCAATCAAATTTTTATCATCAGCTTCTGATTTGCAATTTGAAGGGGTTAAATGAAATTTAATATTCACATTTATTTCCTTAATTTAGCTCTTCAAATGTCCATATTTGTTACGAATAATTTCCTGAAATTTCCAAGATATCAAGTTAGTCCGGTATGGGGAATAGAAGTGTAACTCTATGTCAAGATTTTGTTTATGGTCATCAACTGAAACCAATGAGCAAATATCAAAGGGAAAAACTAGATGTTTAATGTATTAAGTATCAATCATACATTGGGGATTTCATGGTAGCTCAGGTGACAAAACAACAAAATTAATCAACCAGACCAAATCTCAAAAACTCCAATGAAATGGGTGAGCACCCAAAACATCTGCATGCAAACACACCTCACATATCTTTTATAGCCAGAAAGGTAACACTAGTTATCCAGTTTGTTCTTGGATATTCTGTATGACAAACCAAGAGACAGCAAGACAGCATTTCCCTGCGTTATACCTGCTCCCTACTAAGAAGGGGATGAGTTTTCTGCAACAGTAACAAGGTATAAATAAGACAGATGCTGAGTTGGGAGGCTGGGTACTCACGATTGGTTATGTGTCTAGGTGGGCACAGTGATACTGCGGGCCAGTAGTGCCAGCAGAGCTAGCTCCACGATTCCATGGGCTTGTTCCAGTGCCTCTGCAGCCTCCCGGGCAGAAAACCCAGCTGCCTGGATTCTCTCGATATGCTCAGCTGGAAATTGTTCAAAAAAGGGATTCGGAGCAGGAAGAAGAGGGGCTGGAGATGTCGGTTGAGGAGCCTGAGCAAGAGGAGGGACAGAGGGGGACGAGGTGCTGGAGACTTCCTCAGGTGAGCCCACTGTCATTGACACGGGGCTCAGAAAAGTCTGCTCAGTCTGAAGGCTGAGAGTGTCTGGGGTGTTGCGACCGGAGGCTCTTCCATCTGCAACCCCTCTCCCCTGCTGCCCCTCAGGAGGTTCTCTGAACTCAAGGTCCCCTGAAAGACCAGAGGGGCCCGTTGGCTCAGGCTGAGAGATGCTGATGTTACTGGGTTCATCTTGCCCACATGTGTCTGCCCCCCTTTCCCAGGAGTCATCTGGATACTGTGGTGGTCCAGGTTCCACCACAGTATCTGTATCTCTGTGAAGATGCTCATCCTGGCCAGAGGGATCAGGGACAAGACACTTAGATGGTCCCTCATCAAATACAGCAGCATGGTTGGCTTTGGCATTGCTTGGTTCTGCACCGGCTGTAATGGCAGTAGAGGGGGTAGGCTGAGTGTTTTCGGGTGTTAGTGTGCGGGGCTCATGGGCTGGGTAGTCATCCACTCCATCCGTGTCCTGTCTGAACGGGTTTGAGGGGGAGCAGGAGGTGCTACAGTTTTGAGACTGAGAACGGTTGTTGGACACCAGCAGCTGGTGAAGCTCGAGCAGAGCAGCAGCCAGTGAGGGGATGCTGTCCGAGCTGGAGCAGCGCTCCCTCTCAGGCTGGTCCCTCTCAGAGGCAGTGAGGGACTCCATTTCTGCTGAGTCGGGCTGGCTGGGATCATTCTCAGAGGCTTCTTTAGCATCAGCTGTGTCGGACCCACTCACCTCCTCCTCCATGGGTTGAATAGGAGCAAGTTCCTCTGGATGGGGGAGCATGGTGCTGTTGGCAACCTCATCTGATTCAGCTTCACTCCTTGTGGCTGTAGGCAGTACTTCATCCTCTGGATCCTTGAAGGCTGGACTACCTGTTACAGTCATGACTGGAGGAGGGGTACATGTGGGGAGGGCTTCTGTTGAGGGACTGGGTACAGGAGCCAATTCGGAGTTGCTACAGGCAGGGGGATGGATCTGATGTGGTGGACAAATAGAGTCCTCTACTAAGGATGAAGGCTGAGGAAGGTCCTTGAAGCCACCCTTGTCCTGGCACTCCTCCGGTGTTGAAGGCTGCACCATGGTGGCCGGGGCAGACTGAGAGCGATCCAGGGTTGGGACCTGTGACTGTCCAGAAGAAGGGCTTTGGGAATGGGAGGTGGATGATGATATTTGGTCTAAGGGTCTGGGTAATGTGAATGGTGGGGACTGCGATGAGGTAGTTTGTCCATCTACAGTGTCTGCTGTAAGAGAGAATAGAACTGCGAATGAAATGGCAAGTTTTTCTGAAACCTGCTAAGGAGGATTACTTTGAAAAAAATGAATTTCCTGTTAGTTTTTAAAATGACAGCAAAACATACTAATTAGTGCTTATGGTCTTTACTTACTCTGAAACTCTTGTAGAGTGATTAAATATACACCTTATGTAATATACATATTATTATATACACACACCATATGTATTTTCATACTTCAATAATGTGCCACTTTTGTTACCAATTGTACATATCTGTTCTTCAGAAAAACAAAAAACCCAGCGTTAATTAACCAATTCAGCAACAAAAGAACAAAGCAAATAATAGAAATAAATCAATAGCAATGGACTTAGCACTGGCGATGGGCTTGTGGGTTTGCAGTACCTGCTTGGTCAGGCCTCTCCAGCTGCCTCCAAAAGCATCAGTGCTGTCCTGCTCAGGAGTTAGGCGCACACACACACACCACACATCATGCAAAGGGACGGAGAAAGTTAGCAGTCGCACACAGAGCATGCAACAACCTGTCACCCTTTTCACACACAGAGGTGAAAAGTGTTTTCCAAAAACAAGAGCTTGACCTATGGCCTCACAGAGAGGTCACAGCTTAATCACATACCGTGTCACTGAACCTCAGGAGCCTGAATTGGGGTCCCTATAGGCGATATCTGATCAGAATGGGCTAATGGGTTATTGGTTTCTGTCCTATAAACATTCTACAGTGAAACTCTGCAGCACAGCGGCTTGGTTCTGTTAACATTTATTAGTTGCATTCAGCTCTGTTGTGATCCTGCGAGCAGTTCTGCTGCTGGGTGGGTCTGTCTTTATTGCTCAGGTTAGAGTTGCTGCTGCTAGCCTGTTTTTCATGTTACTTTGATGTCTCTCTGAAATGTCTCAAATTACATGTGGAGTGTAAGTCGCTCTGGCTCATATAAATAACCAGCTATCGCATGTTGGCACTGAATGTTCCTTTCAGTTTGTCTTTGAATGCAGATTCAAGTGTCATTCTCGCACTCCTTCAGAAATCCATCTGTGCTGTCGGCCACGGCAGAATATAAGAACATTTAACACTCCATGCTGCCATTCGCAACACTGACACACACTCTGTGCTGTTTGTTAGAACTACTAATTCCATTCAAATGTATTTAGTTTCCCTGAATAAAAGTATTTATACACTCAGCATCAAGCGCATAATCTTGTTTATTGAGAGCAGCTAAAACCCAGGAAGTTAGAGCTGTATGTTTCCACATTCACTGACTGTCCACGGGTGATGCTCAGTGGTATGGCTGCTAATGGACTGTTTGCCCAATAACTATTATATGGGTATAACGCTGAAAAGTGCGTGTGTGTGTGTGTGTGTGTGTGTGTGTGTGTGTGTGCGTGTGTGTTTTTCCTTTTAAGTATTATCAGACTGAGCTCAGATAAGTTGCACTATGAGTAGCTCTTAGTATCCTGACCTCATCTAAACTCTAAAGTCCATTTAGTTTTCTGAGGTGATGACATGAAGTGATCATGTGACTGAAGATTCAGATGACTGCATAAATGAAACTGAGAGTAAGAAGCTTAAAGTGGTACATGCAGATGTAGTTCTCATTGAGTTGAGGAAAAACCCAATGGAGAAAGGCAGAGGCCACTCCTTACCGCTTTCCTGTATGGACTTCTGCAGTGCTTCTGCCAGCTCTCTGTCAGCTATCTCATCTGGACGGACATCCTCACGCCCCTCTGCCCCGTATGCCAGCCGGGCACACTCTGGCAGCTCTGCCTCAGACAGGAAGCGAGTTTCAGTGCCAGTCGTGCCTATTAGAAGCAGGTTCCTCTTCAGGTCAATGGAACACTGCAAGAAAAACAGGAAGGACAAATAATGCACCAATCTTTTTTTTTTTTTTTTTTNTTTTTTTTTTTTTTTTTATCTTTGATTGCATTCACTAAATATTCTTTTATCAGAAAATATAAACCCTGTACAATGTAATCCAACAGCCATGAAATAAGCACTGCCTCTGTGAAACTTAAGTTAGCTTTGTGACTGTGTCACAGAGATACTGTTCCTAATCAAAGATTTTTGTGTATTAAAAAAAAACTTAGATTGTCAGAGAATTTATAAAGTAAACCAAATGTTTTTTAAGGGGTTTATGGGTAATCTGAGACTGTAGGTTCTGGCATTATACAGTATTTTACTGTAGGCTTGAAAAAAAAAAAAAAAAAAANAAAAAAAAAAAAAAAAAAACACCTCATTTTAGCAGGGATTATGGTTTGGATTGTACAGTGACTTCTATGTTTCCGAGCACTGAATGCACAACGTAACTTTGTACTGCACACTGGAAACAGAAAACAGTGGCTCACACCTGGTGTCTCTTTAACATATCCAGTCCCAGCAGCATGTCCATTGGCTGGTCCTCCAAGATGGAAAAAGAACAGGGTAGGAAGTCCCCTTCTATCTGGACCTGAGCTAGTGGTGCAACAGAACAACACAGTTTTAGCTATACAGAGCTGTAATGCAGAGGCTTAATTTCAAGTTTGGGGGATATATATATATATATATATATTATTTTCCCTATCTGCCAAGAGTCAGAAAACATCTTTGATGCCTTTTATAATCTGTGTGCAATGCAAAATACATGTTGAATGGTGAGCTTGGCCTAGTTTAGCTCTGTTTATGGATGTCTGTGAGATCAGCAGCATGTCCTGTGAGAGGCAGAAAAATCTTCTCCAATCTGAGCATTTTATACCTCAGCTTAGCATTGATACATTTTCTTAACAATCGATCACACAACACATACAACATTTTGACAATTACATATTCATTGGGAACTAATGCTTTGTCAGCAAAATTGTGCTTAAAGTTTCATGTAAATTTCAAATTAGCATCTTAATAAATATGTGGAGTACAACATGTCATACAGTAAAATCTGACATTCATGTTTGGATGCAATTAAAGGAGTGTTTCGTATCTAAAGGGTATCTAAAGATTCAGCACATCTTCTACAAGCATGCAAAGACATAAAAAGGCAAGTATAATTTTTCTCACAGAAATCACTTCAAAAAAATTTGGCACCCACCCAAATGAACTCTGCCGATGATCTTCTGAGTGCCAACTCCCTTGGCGATCCCTGCCCAGCGTCGGTCCACCAGGCGCATGATGTTACAGCGCTCAGCACACGCTTGGCTCATTATGGTCATCTGGGCTCCTGGAAACATGGGTCAGGAGCAGAGCATTTATGATACAAGTAGGGTGACATAGTTTTTTAGAGATAAATTCATCTGAAAGGTGTGGTATAGTGCCATCAACCTTTATGTATCCACAGTAATCTCACTGAGATTAAAATCTCTTGCAAGAGAGACCAGTATATCAAGATTTTTGCTATTACATGACCAATCAGGGTCTGAATATTCAGTATGGAACCATGTGACCAAAACCAGAGTAAAAATAGTAACATTCCAAGCTGCTGCAGGGTGGATCAGGGCTTTATGTTCATTACCTGAGTCAACAAAAGCTTTCACAGGGTGCCCGTTGACTTTGCAGTTAATGTAGAGCATAACCACTTGACCAAAACTTTCTGGGGCCTCCTCCATTGCAATGGTCATATTTTCTTCCACATTGTGCTGCCTGGAATTATTAGAAATCCAAGGGTAAATAATTTGACTTTCTAAAAAGCAAAGACATAGTACTTAACTGCTTTCCCATCTTTATCTTTATGTTACTCAAATTCACAACAATAACAAACAGTAAGTACCAAAAATTACTGTCCCACAATATCTGACCTGGCAAAACTGAGAATGTGTCAAGTTGGGGTGCATTTTATGATAAATATTCAAATCTGGTTATTACTTTGATACAGCTATATAATAGCATTTTATATATATACATATATCTATCTATCTATCTATCTATATATATCTATATATACATATATATCTATATATATAGATATATATATATTATATGTACATAGAGCTCCATCTGTAAACAATACCTGATGTCCTCCTCAATTTTTGCTTGGGCGTCCAGATCAAATGGATCAGCAGTCAAAAGTCTGATCCTCTCTTGCTCCCTTTTGGCTCGATCCTGCTGTTGCTCCAGCAGCACTTTGGCGAAACGCTCTAAAGAAATAATTGGTTACATAATCAATATGTGACTAACAGTAAAAGACCACCAACCCTAACAGTTAATAGTAGAATCAGACACTTCTTTTTTTTTTTTTTTTTTTTTNTTTTTTTTTTTTTTTTTTTACCTAAGTCTCCACTCAGCAGGGCATCAGCAAGCGGTGGGTTGCGCTCCTTGAGGAGCGACAGCTCATGTGGATTGGATAACAGCATCTGCTGTAGTAAGGCAGGGTCATCCAGCCCCTGTGGAGAGGAGCCGGAGCCACGAAAGGCCATTGGCGTGGAAGGCTGTGTGGCATGCGGCTGCGAAGCCTGTTGCGGTCTTGTGGCAGCATGCTGACTGGTTGAAGAAGAGGTGCCTGGAACTGTGATGGAACGGAAGTCAATCTGGGGCAGACCTATAGGACAAAGAGGAGAGATGGTCAGAGATTAAAATTTTGCACACACATGGAAACTTAATGAAAAGCATATGCTTACTGATTCACCAAAGCATGCACACCTTTAAAGGTCTGAAATGCCAAATGTACCAAAAACTGCATTTTATATATATCAACATTCTATCTTTTCATTTCATTTAAACAGTCAAAAATATTTTTTGCATGTAGGGCTGTACACAAAATTCTAGCTGACAAAATCTGAGCAAATATTTTGGGGCAATAGGGGCAACCCATCTGATGACATAAAATCTGCAGTGCTACCAAGCTAACTAGCCATAGTAAACCCATTTGTTACCTGGGAAGGCTGGTTGTGTTGGAGGTGGCCTTCTGTCAGCCTGCCTGAGAACAACCACATCTCCATCCTTGACACCATAGGTCCCCAAGGCACGAGTGGGGTCTATTAGGGGCTGCTCCACATATGTAATCTTAATACAGGCAATTACAGACAATTTCATTCATTTATACATATTTTAAACTTCCACTGCATTTTTCATGGCATTAGACTATAGAATTCAAATAATAAACCTTATGCTGAATCAAATGTGAGCAAGAAATAAGAAAATAGAGTTCACACACTGAAATCACCCAATGCAATGCTATTGAACAAATATTCTATTCTAAAAGGTGGATCAGATCAAATCAAATGCTATAATTATAACCAGATCATATAGTGTTGGGCAGTTCTTGCCTTTTCAAAAATCATCTTTCCAAAAACCAAACTTGTTGACAAAGGACTACATGTCAAAAACACATTTTGGGTGGCTATCAAATCCATAGTCTACTTGACTGAAACAGTCATGTACTGAATTAGTTCCATTTTAAAAAGCCCCTTCAGTACGTGTTCATCAAGCGTCTAAACATAATTGTTTACAGTGCAGCAGAGAGCTGATTGACAGTTGATTAAAAAAATTAGTTGTCAACAGAAAATTATTTAAAACCAGTTGATTGATCAACAGTTTAGTCATTAGAAAAATGACAAATGCTTCTCTTTTCGCCTTCAGAATATGAGGATTTACTGCATGTCTATTTCATATTCATGTAAATTTAATATCACCAGGGTCTTTTTTGACAGTTATTCAAACAAATTATGAAGCAGCATGAGGACATCACTTTTAACTCTCAGAATAGACATGTTTTTTTTTTTAAATAAATATTTGAATACTAAAAATTAATTATGTAATTAAAAATAAACATTACCAGCCATAGAGGCCCTAACAAATAAATAATTATTAATTACATTTAAAGCCTTTTAAAATTAATTACATTTAAAGCTTTTAAATCTTATCCAAGACTTTTTTTTTTTTTTTTTTTNTTTTTTTTTTTTTTTTTTTACACAAATGCTAATTATGTAGTTATGCCATTTTAACAATAATCTGACTTATTATATTGTATCAGCCTCATTTATTATTTACTCAGCTTCATTTTTATTCTCTCATTGAATATCCTGGTTACAAAAATGAAATAAAATTACAATTGTCCAAACTACATTAAAAATGAAGGGAGACAGTGTTAGTATCGGCATTAGAATCCCCAAAATCCATTTAATTGTGGAATATGTGACTCAAACCTATGGCTAGTAAACTAAGCTAGTTCAGGAAGCTAAATTAACTACTGTCTGTTAATCTAGGAAGAGTTAGCCTGATTAGTTTTGACTTCACCTTAACAACATCATGCGCAGATTAAGGCATCTATTTCTAACTATTAGAACCTGGTCACTCACTAGTGAAATTGTTTGTTGTTGATAAAAGAAGTTTCGCAACACCCTATACGTCAAAACAACACCCGTCAGATTCATGGTAGCAGTCAGCTAGCTGGCTAAGAGCCACGTTAGAACTGTGTCAAAGCTTCCCGGGACCTTACCTGGATTTCTCCAGCCGGAATTCCTGATTCCAGTTCACAAAGTGCAAGAAAGTCTCGTAGCTCCAGCTCCGGAGACACGTCGAGGGCGAAGGTACTTTCCGGACGATCCCTCGGCGCGCAGAAAACGGTGACCAGCATCGTTTTTTCGGGGCTGGATCACTGGACAAACCCGCTGAAACAGAGTGCCGTTACTAGTGCTGTGTTTCTCACAGGGGGAAATCAAATCTTATTTTCATGTGGATTTCACCCAAAATAAAGAGGTATTCAGTAGACAAAAAAAATCATTAATGTGAAACTGATATTACACCTGAAGATGGTGATAGTTTAACACTTACTGTGTAGAAGTCTGAAGTGACAGCTTCGCGTTAAAACAACTAAACAACATCCAGTACTGCTCAGTAATGCCGCATTTCTTTGAGGCTCTTTTCGACAGGTCGCATTACGGGATTTGCAGTCGTGACGAGTTTCTTCTTCTTTGACTATGTACAAAACTGGACTCCAGTGTCTCATTACCGCCATCTACTGGAACTTTTTAAAGTTACACCCAGCGCATGTTCATCTTGCCACAATGAAAATGTATAAGATTAAAAGGTGGCAATAATAATAATAATAATAATAATAATAATAATAATATTGTTGTTATTATTGTTGTTGCTGCTGCTGCTGTAACAGTAATTATGTTCAAAATGTCAAGGGATGAAAAGTGATGTAAGTTTCATATGATAGTCTACATCGACCACAATGAAAACATGTTTCTTTATTTGCTTTAAGTATTTCACAAGATAAAATTTGAATTTGATACTATAAGAACAATTCTTACAATATCAGTTTCATGCTTGTAAATATTCAATGCTACAGAGCTTTATCCCACAACATAATATAATATAATAATGCCCCATTTTTAGCCCCACTGCTTGCATGACTCCTAAAAATAGCAATATCATCAGAATGTTTATTTTTTGTATTTAGTTTAGTTAGAATTAAAAAATAACCACGTTCCATGCAAACTTTCTTCCTGTATACTTCAGATAAATGCATACTTTTGTAACGTCAAGGCTCGTCACTTAACATTCTCAGAGAATGTTCCGGATATAGCCATCAAATCCGGGTTCTACATTACCATCAGTAAGATTTCTAGGATGGAATCTTCAGATAAGACTCTAATAAAAAGTTCTACTCTAATCCTATTTTTATGAAATCATAAAAAACTGGATTTTTTTATATGCTGCCTCATCCGATTTTTGTCAGTGTAGCTATGTGGCCACCACTGCAGAAGTCATGTCCTCAGTATTTTTTTGGAAATTTTGCGGATTTTAGAAAACCTGAGGCAGACTTTAGATTTATCATCTTAATTTTGTGTATTTTAGTTCTAAAACAGACAAATGAAAGCAATCAGCACACCATTGGTCTAAACAATGTCTGGGTTATTTAGTATGGAAATAAGTTTACAGAAAATATAATTAAATACTTGTGTGAATAAAAGAAATTTATCAATCACACTTCTGTTAAAATGACTAAAGTATTATATAGCTGGAAATTAGATTAGATTAAAACTCTGATGCCAGAAAGAGATAAACCCTGAACTCCTCTATTGACACTAAACTTGGTACAGAATTTTACTTTGAGTTTTTGCCACCAAATAGCAGCTTTTGTAACAGCACAGACTGAAACACTGCATCATCATTCAAGATATGATTCCACCCAGTCATTATATATATATTTGTCATATTTTTTAATTGTCAAGTTTTACTAATGTCACTGAACAACAATCAACTACGTCATGAGTGGAGGAGTGTGCTCAACGGTTGCAAACAGGCGTCTAGCATGTGTGGTTGTATCTTGCAAATTAATCAAGAATATGAGGTCGTTTCCATCTGCTGTTTGAATTCATATTTTACCTTCTTACTGGCAAAACAATCTATAACTGCAAAGTTTCCGATACTTAAACCACAAATTTCTTACCAATTTCCGATCAATCTTACATTGTTTTTGCCTTAAAAAAAAAAGAAAAGAAAGAAAAGCCCACATAGAGGTTAATAAATATGCAGAAATAACCTTAATTCTGTATTTTATGACAAGAAGATCACACTGCTTTAAACTTTGTGAAAGAATTGGATTGAAAGAACATGATTATCAGTGCAGTGACTATCACCGCATCATAGTGAAAAGCATTGTATTCCCAATGATAAAAGATACAGTGGACCTTAAACAACATCATCTATAAAATTATTAGCTGAAAATTTTCTCAGAAATGCTACCAAAACAATTATTTACTAAACAATTAAAACCACTAAAGTAAGATATCATGTAAGGTGTTTGTGGGAGAACAAGAAGCCACAACATTGTAAACAAACACACAGGTGGCTCATCATGGAGTGTTAGTCTTTGTGAGTGTGTGTGAAAGGAAGTGACACAACTTGGTTTTTTTTTTTCCTTGCTTAAAGTGCCCTACTTACCTGTCATGCAAAAAACAAACACATTATATATATATATATATATATATAGATAGATAGATAGATAGATAGATAGATAGATAGATAGATAGATATAAATAAATTTAAATGAGTATAGAGAATGGATGGAAATTCTACAATCAGCAAATGTTTGCAACTGATGTTTTATAGGAATAACAAGGCAATAACAAGGCATTTCCTGGATTTTAATCAGAAACTACAATAACAAATGACAACATGACAGATTGGAACAAGTTTTCACATAAACAAAAAAAAAAAAAAAAAAAACCCAAACAAACAGGGAAAGTAACTAAGTACATATAAGTACAGGTTCATCTCAGTCATCCAGGTTGGCTAGACAGTTGAAGTTGAGTCACTGGACTGGAAAAAGCTTGAAGATGTTTTGCCATTCAGACAAAAGGTACAAAAGGTTTCTTCAGTTCTATACATAAGCATACAGTTTCAACGTACTGGTACTTTGCTTGAGTTTTGTTCATTTTTAGAGACTTTCAACTTTTCTGTCACCACAATTATGTTGTACTTTTTATTCCAATGCATTTATGTCACAGCTGTCACAACAAGTAACTTTGATGGTTCAGATGTTCAAAATTTCACTGGTAATTGCTGAAATAAAGTTTTTCAAGGGTGAAAAGAGTAAAAAAGTGTTACATCTTCATTTTCAGTGCCAGTACAAAACCTCATGTCCCAAATTTTGTGGATTTTCACATAACAGTTACATGACAGGGACCACATGTTTATGGTACATTGTACCACTACTACTTGTGTACCACTGACGTAGTGTTTTACTGAAGTAAAACTTGAAATAGTGAACCTTTATCAGAAAAGGAATAAGTTTTCACTATAGTATTTCTGCTTTTACTGAAAGGATTTAAATATTTCTACCCCTGCTGCATACGACCACTTTCACATTCCTGTAAACTAATCTTGACATTGTGCTTGTACATTTCTGTTTTGATATTCATTTGCAAAAGGGGAGATGTTTTAAGTTTTTAGTGAATCTGCTGCTAATTTTCTTCCAGTTTATTTTTTTTAAATTTATTTTATCTCTATTACTCTTGTATTTATTCATCTTATTTGATATTATATTTCTTGCCACATTCTGTTTAACTGAATTTAAATGAAATGTATATATTTTATCCTGATATTATCTGTACATGCGTCATTGTTCTCAAGGATTTCCATGGTGTTTTCCCATTGATTTGTTATTATTTTTGCTGAAAAGAAATTCGAGTGCTGGGCAGATGAATGCATAACCCTTGATTCAATATGGTAATTTGTAAACTGAAACACAGTACTTCTATTATTTCCACATAATTATTTTCCAATTATCATATTCTTATTGTTATTTTTTTTCTGTCCTCGCAAATATGTTTCTGCTTCTGAAGTTATTAGTAGTTCTGTGCAGATGGATTCTCTGTTGGTTAAAGGGGTTTTGCTGTATGGGTGTGATGTCTGCACGTGGGTATCAGGCAGTTATAAGGATGGATTTCTGCTCAGTTTTGGTTTCCTGGCCTTGTTCTCTGTGGTATTTCACACAGAACGTTCTCCGAGCTCAAACATTCAGCATGGTTCTTCTCAAACGGAGAATTCTCCCATCCCTCATTTATACTTTGATCTTTTTTGAAATCATCATAGTTCTGGATGCTTCCTTAAAATGCCCAAAAGGTGAAGTATGAGTTTCTTGTATTATGTGTATTGTATGTATGTACTTTCTATATCATTACTATTAGATATATATGGTTATGCAACTTCTTCTTTTGGTTAATGTGCTTTATGTTTAATTAAATGTGTTGTTTCTTTTGACACTTTTGTAAATAAATTCAAGGTCACATGGTATCGAATGATGGAAGAACTTGTGAACCTTGCCCTGAGCGATATTACATGCCTGAAGAAAATCCTTCCAAAAGCTGTAAAACATGTAGAAGGTGTAATTCAAGTAAGTTTTTCAGCTTTGGTTTTAAAGATTTTACAAAATATAATAATGTGATAAATGATTTACAACACTTCATGTTATTTCATAGAGTAGAGATTATTTATAACCAGAGATTATTTATAACTGAGTGTTAAAACTCAACTTGGCTTATGCAAAATTGTGCTTCACTTTGTGTTTACTGAATAAGACAAATAGAAACTATAAGAAAACTATGTAGTTTCCAAGTTCAGTGGATACTTTAATTTACTTGCATTTATCATCTGTTCTACATTGTAGAATATTGGAGTGAGGTTAAAGAGCCATGCTCAACAACCGAAAATACAAAATGTCAGTGCCGCGCAGGATTTATTCCCTGGGAGAACGATTCTACATCTTGCAAATGTAATATTGGATTTGGACTCAAAAATGAAGGTACAGAAATGGATCATATGGTTTTAAAGGAAATTAATTGAAGAAACTGCCTTTTTTTCAAGATGAGTTATTCTTTTTCCCTGCCAGGATGTCATGAATGCGAAGATGGATATTTCAGCAAAACTGCCAACTTACCCTGTTCTAAATGGAAAGAGTATGTGCAGTGTGTTATGATCTCTTATGATCTACATATATTATGTAAACTTTTGACACATATTTGAGTGAACCACAACACCATCAGACACTCTGAAACAATTAACCACTGTTTACAGTTTTATCCTTTATCCTCTATCCTAGATGTAAATCAGGTGTGAAGGTTAATGGTAACAAGACCTCAGATGTTATCTGTAATGATGAGCCTGATCTGAAAGCTGACCCTCGTAGCGCAGCACCTTCCACATCAAAAAGGTTTTCTGCCGTTACACACTTCACACACCAGACTGCTGTTGAGTCTGTCCAAAGCCAGCAGGTCCCTCAGCAGCCTACCACCATGTTTCCTCCAGTTCCTATAGTTGCTACAGAGGACAAAAGAGTTTCTACCAAAAACACAGACAACAGCTCTGGTAAAATATCTCCTAATAACATTTGCAGAATTTCAGAATATTTATGTGACATTAAATAACATGAAGCTTTGTCTTTCTTGTTCAGGTACAGCTTTACTCCTCACATTGGGAATTGTTGGGCTGATTATACTGATTGCTGTGACCTGCAAGCTCAGTATCATCCCCTGCATGCAGAACTACATACTGATAGCAGTGAAACGTAAGTCCAAGTTTCAGAGTAAAGTGATACTGGAATTAATGAAGAAGCTGTGGAAGGGTGAGACATGGCTGAAGGAAGAACCTATTAACTTTGGTGCCAATCCGAATCCAGGGCCAGATCCAGAAATTGTTTTAATGATTTGTAGACATTGTGAGATTGGACATTTTTGATATTTTTGTCAGTTTTCTCAAAAGTAATGCACTAACCATAATTTTAAAAAAGTCAGGCACATTAATCGTATGATAGACTATCAGTAGGTACAATTTTATCCAGATCTGGTTTAAGGGTCCAAACCTTTTATGTACACTTCTAATTTTTACTATGGGTATAAGCATTTCAAATTTTTATAACAAAATAGATTGTTGTTCCTTCTTAATGGTTAAAATTATAGGGTCCACTACGTCCTCATTCTTTTGTTTGTGCTCAACTCCTTTCAACACAGAGGGCAAAGAATTTAAATATTTACTGAATAAACTGTGTAATTATTGGCATTTAAGTCACTCTGCTTTATAATTTTCACTTTGTTTCCAGCAACAGACCCAGAGTATCCGAGGCCAGTTGAGGAAATTGGGGACAGCAAAGACAGGACAACCTCTCTACTCAAACCAAATCTAGACGAGCCCTAATGTGAATCTAACATGAGTCAGTCAAGAAATTCTGAGAATTTCACAAAAATCATTCTCATTTGAATGATTGACTAGTCATACATTGTATTTCCTGTTGTGTTGCTTTTAAATTAGAAATGACATCAGAGAAACTATTATTTTAATGTATCTGTATTCAAGCAGGGGTTTTTTTCTTTTTCTTTTTTTTCCTTTTTTTAATTTGCAGTTTGGTCACTATTTGACTTCTGTTTGTTCTGGTGCAATAGAATATGAATTATGAAGTAGAATATGTGAATTATTATGTGAATATTAGGTTTATGCTGCACTTAAATCAAGTGACAGTTTACTAATGAAGACAGTTCAGTAATGGAAGGTTTTAAAGCTTTTCGTACGTTTCCATCTCCGCTGTAGTCAGGGTGCATTGAAGATTTTGTACACTGAATAATTAGCTTTCTATGTAAACTTGCTGCTGAAATTCTTTTATAGTTTGGATGTTGAGACTCATTGACATGTCATGGCTGCAGTGATAAAAACTAAGAAAAACCCATAAATTAATCAAGTTCAAGAGTAACTTCCAGAGCAGCAGTACATCTTTGCAAATGCCTGCATCAACATTGTAATTATTAATTAATGGTGCATGAAAGAAATTTTAATTTGAAAATATGCCACTAAAATAGTTTTACTGTATATAACAATTCTTATTCAATGTTTATAATGTATGTACACAGCAACTACATATACACACACACATATTTTTTTAATGTCACATTTTTTTAGTCCAAATAATGTGTTTTTTTTATGATATGGTTTAATGGGGCAACTGGCAAATTTCTGAGAAATATGCGAGCACTATCATATAAAAATCAATAGAAATTTTGTTAACTTGTAGAAAACTACAAAAAAGTCTTGTCTTTATGATTTACTATCTTTCTGTCTCTATTTTTGTCATATTTTATTTAATTATGTCTATTCTCTGGTTAAGATGTTAAGACTTTTAACTGAGAACTGTTATGAGTAAACCATATTTTCTGTTGCATGGAGGCTTGAGGGACTTCCCCTTCTGGAGTTAAATGTGACTTTTTTCCCACTGAGACACTTCATTATGGAAGATTATAAGGGGCACAATTAAAATAAAAAAATAAAATGAAATATAATACACAATTGTGAAATACAGTACATTTTCATTTGTATTTCATTTCCATACACACATTTACTGTCTCATAAGTGAAAAACATATGGTACAGTGCAAACTATTTATTACTTCCTGTCATGTTTTCCGCCTTTGGAAAGGTTGAGGATTGTGAATGTAAGTTTTAAAAAAACATGTCCTTATTGTATCCTGTTTCATAACAAGTTCTCATAAACAGTCTAAAGCACGTGGCCATAATAAAATCTACCTGGCTTCAGCCTGGCTCAATAGCGCCCTCTGTTGGAAGGTTTCAACAAAAATAACTGACGCCGCTTGTCTGATCTGAGCCATTGGTGAATGTTCACAATTGTAAAAATGAATTTGTTATAATCTTTAAACCCTTAACTATTTTCAGCTACAATAACTGAAAGCTGTACCCCTAAGCACTTATTTGTCATTATTTTTGATAGTTGTTTCTATTCATTTCTGATAAATTTCTGGTAAACATATTTTCCCCTGTCTTTTTTGCATAATGCTTACAGCACCTAGTCCCTCATGCATTCCTTTCACAGTTATTGCCAGGAAAAAGTCATTTGTGCTCCTCTCAGCTCATCACTCATCATACATAAAATCCCCATTTACTTTTTATTCACCTGACCTCTTACCACGCTGCTCTCACTACAAACAACACCAAAAAAGTAGTCAGGAATTGTTTCTTACAGCCTAAAAAACATATTTGGATTTTCTACTCAACGTGATATCTGTTACATCTTAATGTGAATGGACAAGGTGTGTTCCTGTTCACAGGTTGCAATTTCGTAGCATCGGTTTAGCATACATCATACTCTGATGAAGTGAAAGCCATTGTTATAGATATAGCACCAGCCAACAGAACACACACACATAAATGTGATGTCATTTCATTTCTTTAATCCCTAGAATTCATAAAATGGCTCCCGCAGCTTAAAAAATACATAAGAAACCTGTTTGAGATTGTTCAGCTGACTTCTGTGCATCTGCTGTCTTTAGGCCACGACTTAACCTTTCATACATTTCACATTATCATGTTAAAGGTTAAGCTAGAAAAGCTGAGAGCATACATGATATCTCCCACACTGAGTGGGTGTTAAAGAGTGAGTGGATGTGAAATTACGCAGGAGTGCAGCTTTGAAGGGAAATCCTTCTGCAGTGTGTGGCATGCTGTCTGCAGACACAGTGATGATGATGTCTGACAGAGAACAACTTGTTGTTTCATTTGTGGTTACATCACATTCTGAAACACATGTGAATATGAGACTATGTAGTTGTGTGTGTGTGTGTGTGTGTGTGTGTGTGGGGGG